>WNWK01002601.1:187500-202636 GCA_009830355.1 Cherax destructor | reverse complement strand
TCTCTCATTTCTAGATCTGCTCAGCATCACCATCTTTGAAAATAGCATAAGTCCAGCAGTAGTACCAGCAGAAACACTATTTTGCGTCACTAAGTTTGCCCTGCGTGCTGTGATCTGTACGTGTGTGTCTTTCCTTCTGTGATGCTGTGCAGTTATATTCCTTGTACACCTAAGCTGTGTTGTATACGGGTTTTATCTATCTGTTTTGTTCCATATAAATGTTTTTGATTCCCCTGTGTTTTTATGCCTCTGTGCTCTTTCTGGTACTTGTCTTATTTTTCACTTTCCAAACTCTCATCCAAAACTGGCAGTTTCTCTAAAAGATATTTTTGTGAGTATTGATGTCATGTAAATCCCCCAAAAAAAAAAAAAAATCTTCCCTTTTTCAATATCATTACTTTAGGAGGTGGAAATGTTAGCTCACGACACCATTCATCACAGACAACACTCTACTACCTTTTCAATGCACTTAAAATCATTGTTACACCGTAGACATGATTTAATCATGACTGATATTCAAATGACGAGTGTACTGAGAGTTCCCTCTCTGGAACATCCTGTCACTATCTACCTTGTCAATTCCCCGCAGTATTTTGTATGTCGTTATCATGTCTCCTCTAACCCTTCTGTCCTCCAGTGTTGTTAGTCCTATTTCCCTCAACCTTTCTTCATAGGGCAGTCCCCTGAGTTGTGGAACTAGCCTTGTCGCAAACCTTTGCACTTTCTCTAATTTCTTGACATGCTTAACCAGGTGTGGGTTCCAGACTGTGTGTATGTGTGTGTACTCACCTAGTTGTGCTCACCTAGTTGTGGTTGCAGGGGTCGAGTCAAAGCTCCTGGCCCCGCCTCTTCACTGGCCGCTACTGGGTCACTCTCCCTGCGCCATGAGCTTTATCATACCTCTGCTTAAAGCTATGTATAGAGCCTGCCTCCACTACATCGCTTCCTAAACTATTCCACTTCCCGACAACTCTGTGACTGAAGAAATACTTCCTAACATCTCTGTGATTCATCTGAGTCTTCAACTTCCATCTGTGTCCCCTTGTTGTTGTGTCCCATCTCTGTGTGTGTGTGTGTGTGTGTGTGTGTGTGTATGTGTATGTGTGTGTGTGTGTATGTGAGTGATAACGTTGACATTTTTAAGCAAACACATTATATTAATAATTTAGAAAGTATAGGTTGGTATTGGCTGTTTTTTAGCTGATACCAATGTCAATACCGATACCTGCCGATACCGATACTTCGACACATCCCTACACTACGCACACAGAGTTTACCTTAACCACTACTTCTTAAGGGATTGAAGTACTTTTGTCTGGTGGTGAGTAGGTGATATGCAGCCTTAATGACTTTCGTGTAGTCGAGAGCAATAAGAACCCATTAACTTCCAAACCACCCTGAGTGCCGGGGTGGTGATAACCTGCGGTGGTGATGACCTCTGACCCGTGGTGGTGATGACCCTTGACCCGTTGTGGTGATGACCCCTGACCCGTGGTGGTGATGACTCCTTAGCCGTGGTGGTGATGACTCCTTAGTCGTGGTGGTGATGACTCCTTAGCCGTGGTGGTGATGACTCCTGTCCCGTGGTGGTGATGACTCCTGACCCGTGGCGATGACTCCTGAGCCGTGGTGGTGATAACCCATGATGGTGATGAACCATGACCGGTGGTGGTGATGACCCGTGATGGTGATGACTCTTGAGCCATGGTGATGGCTCCTGACCCATAGTGGTGATGACTCCTGATTCGTGGGGTAATGACCCGTCCCGTGGTGGTGATGACTTCTAACCCGTGGTGGTCATGATTCCTGAGCCGTGGTGGTGATGACCCGTGATGATGATGAGCCATGACCGGCGGTGGTGATAACTCGTGATGGTGATGACCCATGACCGGTAGTTGTAATGACTCGTGACTAGTGGTGGTTATGACTCCTGACCCGTGCTGGTGATGATCCTTGGTGATGATGACCCTTGACTCGTGGTTATGATCCGTGGTGGAGATGACCCGTGGTGGTGATGACCCATGACCCGTGGTGGTGGTGATGATGACCCCTTACCCGTGGTTGTGATTACTCCTGAGCCGTGGTAATGTGGTGATGATGACCCATGACCCGTGGTGGTGATGACCCATGACCCATGGTGGTGATTACTCCTGACCCATGGTGGTGATGACTCCCAACCTGTGGTGGTGATAACTTCTGACCCGTGGTGGTGATGACCACTTACCCGTGGTGGTGACAACTTCTTGCCCATTGTGGTGATGACTTCTGATCCGTGGTTGTGATGACTTCTGACCCTTGGTGTGAAGACCCATGACCCGTGATGGTGATTGTGATTACTCCTGACCCGTGGTGGTTATGACTCCCGACCTGTTGTGATGATGACTCATGACCCGTGGTGGTGATGACCCGTGGTGGTGATGACCCGTGGTGGTGATGACCCGTGATGGTGATAACCCGTGGTGGTGATGACCCGTGGTGGTGATAACCCGTGGTGGTGATGACCCGTGGTGGTGATAACCCGTGGTGGTGATGACCCGTGGTGGTGATGACCCGTGGTGGTGATAACCCGTGGTGGTGATGACCCGTGGTGGTGATGACCCGTGGTGGTGATGACCCGTGGTGGTGATGACCCGTGGTGGTGATGACCCGAGGTGGTGATAACCGTGGTGGTGATGACCCGTGGTGGTGATGACCCGTGGTGGTGATGACCCGTGGTGGTGATGACCCGTGGTGGTGATGACCCGTGGTGGTGATGACTCGTGGTGGTGATGACCCGTGGTGGTGATAACCCGTGGTGGTGATGACCCGTGGTGGTGATAACCCGTGGTGGTGATGACCCGTGGTGGTGATGACCCGTGGTGGTGATGACCCGTGGTGGTGATAACCCGTGGTGGTGATGACCCGTGGTGGTGATGACCCGTGGTGGTGATGACCCGTGGTGGTGATGACCCGTGGTGGTGATGACCCGTGGTGGTGATAACCCGTGGTGGTGATGACCCGTGGTGGTGATGACTCGTGGTGGTGATGACCCGTGGTGGTGATAACCCGTGGTGGTGATGACCCGTGGTGGTGATAACCCGTGGTGGTGATGACCCGTGGTGGTGATGACCCGTGGTGGTGATGACCCATGCTCTGACGCTGATAATTGCCCTCCAAAAGTTCCAGGAAGGTAATGGTGCAAGTTAATGAGCTGTGGTACGTTCATTTGTTCGCTGTTTTACACTTAACCTACCACTCTCTCTCACTCTCTCTCTCTCTCTCTCTCTCTCTCTCTCTCTCTCTCTCTCTCTCTCTCTCTCTCTCTCTCTCTCTCTCTCTCTCTCTCTCTCTCTCTCTCTCTCTATCTATCTATCTATCTATCTATCTATCTATCTATCTATCTATCTATCCATCTATCTATCTATCTCTCTATCTATCCATCTATCTCACTCTCTCTCCCTCTCTCTTCCTCTCTCTTTCTCTTTTTCTTTTACACAGGTAACAGCTAAGAGTTGTTACCTTCATCAATTCATTTGAAAACCTTTTAATTATTATGAAACATACAAAAATATAACAGGATGAAGTTGCTGTTATATGTGAGCCAACAATTTCACTTTATCAACTGTCTTTATTTTGCTGATATCATTATTCTGTACGAACATGTTCCAGACTCGAGTCATCCTGGGAATAAATAATCTCAGATGAAGTGATGCTCTGGAGAAGGGTACAGTCAGAGTGAAGTTGCTGCTTGCTGCCCGTCTTATGGTGTAGAAGCTCACTTCTCACTGTCCTCGGAGTGGAGCCAAGTGTGGCATTTTGACAATATTGGCCTTGTACTGTTACCCATATCCCTCCGGTGTTGAAGGCTCTGCTGAATTGACAGTTTTATCCAATCTGGGTCCAGGCGAGAGATGAGTCGTCTTGCTCTGTTCTCTATTCTGTCAAGAAGTCGCATATGAGATTGAGGGAGGCAGTCCAAGAAAGTGAAGCATACTCAGGGTGTGAGAGTACTTGAGATTCGTACTGAATCTTGCATCCTCTACTGTTGAGCAGATGCGAGATACGTCGATGTGCTGTGAACTTCCTGGCCGCCTTGTTTGCAAGAGTTACAACGTGGTTCTTCATGGTCGGTTTGGAGTCAAATTTCACCCAAGGATATCAACTTCGTCCCCGCGCACCAACACTTATTCCCATTCACTCTTACCACTGCTCCAGCATTACCATCAAGATACCTACAGACCATTATCATTTGTGTTTTCTCAGGGGCAAATGTTACCTGCCATCGTTTACCCCAGGCTGATATAGCTGTAAGCTGGTGATTGATGTAACTTAGAGTAACTGGCATTTCCTGTCTTGGATAAGTAAATGTCGTCTGCATATGCATGGGTTTCTGGGATGAGATGAAGAAGGTCATTGAAGTACCCAGCACACTACCCTGTGGAACACTTGCACCAATAGGATGTCTTGTTGACTCTTGTCCCGTTGAATACTATGCTTAGAGATCTACCTTGAAGGTAAATCATTGAGGAGACATAGTGAAGGGCTTGCAATTCCCAGTGCTTGCAATTTTGCCAAGAGTCCCTGGTGTCATACTCGGTCGAAAGCACCAGCAATATCCAGTGCTACTACACAGATGACTTTGGATTCATCTAGTGTCTGGTGCCACTTAGCGGAGAGGTTAACAACAGATCAGCAGAAGAGTAACCTTTTCCGAAGCCACATTGACGGTCACAAAGAAGTGAGCGGTAGTCGAAAACCTCTGTCATCCATTGTGAGATTATTGTCTTAAGAATCTTACCAGTGATTGACATGAGTGAGACTGGTCTGTAGTTACTGATTTCCGCTCTGCTCTACTTTTAGTGAACAGGGACCATATTTGCCTCTTTCCACAGAGAAGGCCATTTACACTGTGCTAGGCAGTGCTCATAGATGCGAGTTAGAGGTGCTGCTAGCTGGTCTGCACATCTACTCAGCAATCTTGGGCTCAGCTTATCTGGGCCCACAGCCTTTTTTTAGTCAAGCGATTTAGGGAGAAAATACACTTCATCCTGCTCATCCTGCCTTATTGGTACCACTGACAACTTTTGACAGAGGTCTTCCCGCTAGCCAAACACGGTTCTATGCTAGATCATGAATTTGCATCTTGGCAGCAATGTGTTCGGCGAAGAGGTCAGCTTTCTCCTGACTGCTAGTAGAGATCGTACCATCCTGTCGATTAAGAGATGAAATAAGTTCATCAGGTAAATAATCTTGTCTGTCCTTGACCAAGGACCACCAGGTTTTGGAACCCACTCTACCTGATGCGAGCTTTCTTTTTGTGTCAGCCTCCCATTTATAAATGGCTCACTTTTGTACTACTCCCATATGCCTACAGTCTTCCCTGTGCAGGTTCCTGTTATAGATAGTTGGATGCCTCTTAAACCTTCTCCAAGCCTTGTACTTAGCAGTAGCAACCTCTCTACAACGAAATCCGAAACAAGACGGATCTGTAGGCTTTGTCACATACTGCCGATGAGGGATGTGTTCTTGTTGGAGATTAAGGATATGTTCAGCGAGGGTATTTACATGGTTGTCGACATCACCTGGAGAAGGGCATTCTAATAGGAGGTGGCGAACTTAGAACAAAGGGCCGACCAGTTTCCTCTTTCCCACAGCCAGGTTGTACGTGTAGATTCTTCACCTTGTTCTTTTGTAATCTTCAGTGTCGTAAATACAACATTGTGGTCAGATGATTCTACAGAAACAAAGGGTTGGCAAGTGACTATGCCTTCTGACTGATCATTTTCTACTGGGTCGAGGAGGAGCCAGAGATGTGTGTAGGGAAATTAACGAAGTTTCTCATGTCAAACACTGCAAAAAGGTCTTCAAAGTCCCTCTGTATAAGATGTTGGTGTAGGTCACCAACAATTATAATATGTTGACATTTGTGTTGAAGCAGAAGGAAGTTCATATTTTCCATTACGTAGTTGATAGGGTCTGCATGTTGCCACTGAGGTCTGTACATTGCACATGCTGGTATAGAGGTACTAGTATTTATGAATAGCTTAAAGAACATCATTTCAAGGTGAATAGGGATGTCAACATCGATGGACTGGGCATGTACATGTTTAGAGAAGCACTCAGCAACACCTTTTCCTTGCCCTTGACTGTCTCTTCTCATCAATGAGGTGTAGCCAGGAATTCTTGCAAAATTTTCCGGAGTCGTGTCGTCCAAAAATATCTCAACAACAGATATTACGTCGGGATGTCGAGTGTTCACGAAACTGTGCGTGAGTTCTCCAGTATTAGTAACGAAGACTAATGTTGACCGACAGGATGCTAATAGATTGTCTCCTCATGATTGTGTTCAGCTTGAGATGGTTGGCGTGTAAGGTGCACTGTTTAGATGGCTTGACATGGGAGGTTAACTAAAGAATTTAAGCAGGTTATTAGAAAGATAAACGAACAGGGTTGAATACCAGTCATACGAGGCCTTGTGTCAGGGATGAGAGTGGGACACGGACGCCTCTCCAACGCTGTATGAAAAACTTCTGGTTGAATGAATATTGTGAGGAGGGGGGGAAAACCAAGTAAAATTCATTGACAATCGAGACACCTTTTTTCCTATAAATGTGCCATGTATACATGGTATGGAAGTTATGTGTAGGTATTAGTGGTTCCAGCTTTGTATAGGTGTGTGGAGGGGCCAGACAGCAGTATTTAGGACGGAACTAGTTGATCGCAATAGTCCGGCAAAACTTATTATGTTAGAAACTGCATAAGGATTGAGAGTACGTTCTTGCATTCTGTTTCATGATAATGATATTGATATTTTAACCTGTTCACCATAAAAAAGATCAAGCCTTTTTGCAAGCATTACCGTCTGTTGATTTCTGCTTAGTATAAATCTTCATATAAATAAGTATTTTTTCTAGATTAAGCTAGCTTATGCTAAGTTAGATTGACATAGTTAAACCAACACTAATGAAGAAACATTTTCGAGTGGATCACAAATGGCAAAGAATGAGGTTTTCTCACGCACGCAGTTTAAACAAAGATAGGCTGTATGTGCTGTGCAGTTAAAGCTAGAAGAGCAAAATTGAGACCCAAAGCTAAAATATCCTCGTAGCTGGTGTGCATAAACTATGGTCAGTTGCAAGAACATAAAGCACTGGCACTTTTTCTGTCCCCGAGAGGTGGCTCAATTTGACGTGTCGAGACATAGTATGTACTGAGCGCAGTTTAGGAAAATATAAATTATTCCACACTGACGGAAGTAATTAAAGAAAGAACATAGTCGTTATACGTCAAAGAAAATTTATGCTGCTGTATCGCAAATGAAGTAAAAGCTGAAGCAACAGACAGAATCTGTTGGACTGCAGCTTACTGAAGGGTGTTATGTGTTGTGTTTGTCTTAAAAACTATAACGATTCCATGGGAAACATCTTTATAACAATCATTAGAAGATATACATCATTACTGAGATTTTATTTGTTAGCATAACATGGAATGTAGAATTCTACGACTTACTAGAAAATAGTCCACGACTACTTTATCCAAATATTTATATGACTAAGCCAACTTGAGGAAATGGCCTGTTTGACCTGTTTCAGGTAAATAAATATTCAATAATCAAGCATTCTGAAGTTACGCAGGAGGCACTTACAGGTGAATCAGAAGAGGAGAGGTCCATATTATGGTCCATTGGTTTGAAAAAACGAAAGGTCAAAAATTAATTAGAAAAGCCGAACAAGAATATGAAATAAAGTTACAAGGTAATCTAAGACTAATCGTAAAGATTTCTTTCTGGTCTGTTAGACTAAAATGAAAGCAAACATCTGCTTCATTGCAGATTTAATAGTGAGGAGAAATGTGTTCAATTAAAATATGACTTTTTGTGTTTTCTCACAAAATCCTCAAACATTATTAATCATGGAGACACTGTTAGCAGGAAAGCCTTTTATAACGAGGTTTCACTCAAGGCTTGGCTTGTGATCTCGTTCTTGATGCATCCCTTCCTCCAGCTTAACGTTGTTTTAAAGATTTTTTCTGTTACCACTGTCTCTATTTCCACTTGTTAGCTTTAGACCATTGTGAGCCATAAAGAATGCGATGAAAACAATTTCCTCAGGATCACAGATGCTAGTGTTCTCAAACAAGCATCTTGATAAGTTAAAATCAAACTAATCCCAAGACCTCATGAACCCTTTTCGAGATTCTTATAGAATGTCCGGAGAAAGTTTTACTGTTAGCACGTCCCTGGGACAATGGTCAACGTAATATTTATTTACAAAACAGGAGACACTTCTTTAGCGTCAGATCAATTTGTTAATGAGTGGAACAAACTGCAAAGTGGCGTTTCTGAAGCAAATTCTTTGAATTCGCTTCAGAAACAAATTCTTTGAATTTGTGTTTAAGCATTTGGGTAGGATTAAGACATGCGCCATAAGGCCTACTGCAGCGCTCTTTTTTCTTATCTTCTTCTGTCAAACACTCAAAAAGGTTCAATGCAGTTTTACTAATGATCTTGAAATCGAGTGCAGATACAACCGGAAATTTACTACAGCGACTACTACTGAATGTCAGCTGGAGTGTGGATTCACACGTCACTCTCAGACTCACCTTTCGCGGACTCATATTTGTCTGTCAAGAGGCGTCTCACTATCACCTCCGATATTTATGACATAGTTTTTACTGATAGTAATGACTTTAGGTTTTCATCTTTGCAGAAAAATTGCCTGCAAGCAGGTCAGCCTCTCTCTTAATTGCTGGTAGCGTCTGAACCTTGACTAAGTTCCACCAAAATCTGGGTGTCACATTTCCCAATGACTGCTTTATTTTTGTCTTCTTCTCAACTAGAGATTGATTAGCAATTGACTTCCTCCTTTCTTCAACTGACTTATGCTTGTTAAATTTAGATACTGGGTAATGAAAAGCTTTCAGTAACTTGTACAAGTAATTTATTTATCATTAGTTGCCTTACAGCAGCGATAACCAAACAATGGCTAATAAAACTGTGCTTGTGCTGGAGATCAAGGACGTGACTGTGAAGTGGCTAGTTTCCTTTATCTTTAGTGTAAGTCGTTCTGTCAGAGTGCTGAGCATAGCAAACACGACAGCCCTGTGGTTTTCACAACTCTGCAGGGAAGGGTTCTTGATGCTTGTGAGGGGCTCTTGATCTAAGGAGTTAGACCTGTGCTCCAAGTCCTTTCGTACAACGCTTCCCCTACGTATGTAATAATAATGGTCTTTACAAGATCATTCAGAATCCATCTGACCGAAGTATTGGTTGAGGTTCCCAACAATTATATTACAATAGATAAAAGATTACAGTGTTCATTCTCTCTCTCTATCCCTATCTCACTCTCTCTCTCTCTCTCTCTCTCTCTCTCTCTCTCTCTCTCTCTCTCTCTCTCTCTCTCTCTCTCTCTCTCTCTCTCTCTCTCTCTCTCTCTCTCTCTCTCTATCTCTCTCTCTCTCTCTCTCTCTCTCTCTCTCTCTCTCTCTCTCTCTCTCTCTCTCCCTCTCCCTTCCTCTCCTCCATCACCTCTTCTCTTTTCCGACTAGCTTTTTCCTCTCCTAGGAAAACATTTCTAAAGTATTTGTTACTCTTGAATATAAAAGCAGGTGACTATTTACAAATTATTCCTGTACTTGAATAAAACACAGCTATTATTGTGACAGTTGTTCTGAACCTGTATACGTCATATCAACATAAATGTGAGAGGTGCGCTGTTGTATCCTCTTCCAGCAGTTGTGAATACGTGCTGTGATTTCTTCACAGAAATGAAAACGGATTGGGTCAGGCAACTGACAGTCAGTTGAGCCAAGTAACTGGCAGTTGGGTTGGGCTAGATAACTGCCAGCAGAGCAGACCAGGCAGCCGGCAAGCCTCTGTTATTTCTTCAAACTGGTGCCTGACAAGGCAAATGACGAGAAAGGTGGGGGAGGGGGGGTCGGCCAAACCAGCTACACGCAACACTGAACTCATTTTGGGGGGGGTTAGATAGTGTCAGAAAGTATATTTCATAATTCACGACACATACTCATAAAACTTGTGTATGTTTTATTTTGTTGCTAGAAGTTGCATACTCAGCTTATAAAACTATATTCTTTCTGCAAAAAAAGGACAAACGCGCGCGCGTGTGTTTGCTTTGAATATATATATATATATATATATATATATATACTATATATATGTGTGTGTGTGTGTGTGTGTGTGTGTGTGTGTGTGTGTGTGTGTGTGCGTGCGCCGAATAGTAAAACTTCCGATTTTGAATAAAGTAAATTTAGAATGATGTTAAATAATTTAGGTAGATGAAGCTTTATTACACTAACACAATTTTAGCAAGGTTAGTTTAAGCTACTAAGTTAGTTTTTATGAATAATTGAAAATTTAACTTCATGGTTTCTCTCTCTCTCACTCTCTCACACACACACACACACACAACAGGCCTAGTGTCTAATCGACATGTGCCTAGGACAAAATGGTAACTAACACACACACACACACACACACACACACACACACACACACACACACACACACACACACACACACACACACACACACACAACAAGTGCTGGATGAAATACACACAACCGAGGAGGAGGAGGTGAAGAAGCTGCTATGTGAACTCGATACCTCAAAAGCGGTGGGACCGGACAACATTTCTCCGTGGGTCCTTAGAGAGGGAGCAGAGATGTTGTGTGTGCCACTAACACAAATCTTCAACACATCCATTGAAACTGGGCAACTACCTGAGGCGTGGAAGATGGCAAATGTAGTCCCAATTTTTAAGAAAGGAGACAGACACGAGGCATTAAACTACAGACCTGTGTCACTGACGTGTATAGTATGCAAAGTCATGGAGAAGATCATCAGGAGGAGAATGGTGGAGCACCTAGAAAGACACAAGCTTATAAACGACAACCAGCATGGTTTCAGGGAAGGAAAATCTTGTGTCACAAACCTACTGGAGTTTTATGACAAGGTAACAGAAGTAAGACACGAGAGAGAGGGTGGATAGACTGCATTTTTTGGACTGCAAGAAGGCGTTCGACACAGTTCCTCACAAGAGATTAATGCAAAAGCTAGAGGATCAGGCACACGTAACAGGAAAAGCACTGCAATGGATCAGAGAATATCTGACAGGGAGGCAACAACGAGTCATGGTACGTGACGAGATGTCAGAGTGGGCACCTGTGACGAGTGGAGTTCCACAAGGGTCAGTCCTAGGACCTGTACTGTTTTTGGTATATGTGAATGACATAACGGAAGGGATAGACTCAGAAGTGTCCCTGTTTGCAGATGATGTGAAGTTAATGAGAAGAATCAAATCAGTCGAGGATCAGGCAGGAATACAAAGAGACCTGGACAGGCTGCAAGCCTGGTCCAGTAACTGGCTCCTTGAATTTAACCCTGCCAAATGTAAAGTCATGAATATCGGGGAAGGGCAAAGAAGACCGCAGACAGAGTATAGTCTAGGTGGCCAAAGACTGCAAACCTCACTCAAAGAAAAAGATCTTGGGGTGAGTATAATACCGAGCACATCTCCTGAGGCACACATCAATGCTGCAGCATACGGGCGGCTGGCAAACCTAAGAATAGCGTTCCAATACCTCACCAAGGAATCATTCAAGACTCTGTATACCATATACGTCAGGCCCATACTGGAGTATGCAGCACCAGTTTGGAACCCACACCTGGTCAAGCACGTCAAGAAATTAGAGAAAGTGCAAAGGTTTGCAACAAGACTAGTCCCAGAGCTAAGGGGATTGTCCTACGAAGAAAGGTTAAGGGAAATCGGCCTGACGACACTAGAGGACAGGAGGGTTAGGGGAGACATGATAACGACATATAAAATACTGCGAGGAATAGATAAGGTGGACAGAGACAAGATGTTCCAGAGAGGGGACACAGAAACAAGGGGTCACAGTTGGAAGTTGAAGACTCCTATGAGTCAAAGGGATGTTAGGAAGTATTTCTTCAGTCATAGAGTTGTCAGGAAGTGGAATAGCTTGGAAAGCGACATAGTGGAGGCAGGAACCATACATAGTTTTAAGACTAGGTTTGATAAAGCTCATGGAGCAGGGAGAGAGAGGACCTAGTAGCAATCAGTGAAGAGGCGGGGCCAGGAGCTATGACTCGACCCCTGCAACCACAAATAGGTGAGTACAAATAGGTGAGTACACACACATAACTAGGAGAGTAAGTTACCTCACGTGGAGGCAGGCAGGTACTGATTACATTCACGTACTGGAACAAACGAGGGTAGCTACAACGAGGGCAGCTACAAGAGATATACACAGGGAAGACACGAGCAATTTACAGCAAATAATCAAACTGTTGTTATAAAGTCATCAAGTTAAGATTTGAACTGACTAATATACAAACTCGCTAATATACTAATATACTTTGGGCCTTTGCTGTGACTTGAAAGTCATTAACACAACATACGATCTTTATTATTAGACTTTAGTTCTATGGTTGGAAGTCTGAATGTTTGTTATAGCACAACCAGTACATCTCACATGACAGTAAGACCAGGTAAACAGGTAAGTAATGTTTCAACACAGTGGTGTTTAAGCTAGATCATTATATATAGAATGACGCCCAAAACATTTAAAAAATTATTAAATATGAATTTAAATTTAATATATATATTTCTCATCTGTAACAGTTCAAGTTTTTCCAAACACTTTAGCTCAACGTCCCATTGAAAGTTAGTTTATTTAAAGAACATTTGTAGGAACTGTTACTCAAAATTCATCAGGTAATTATATTTTATCCCGCTCCCCAGAAGCAGAGATCTGAAAAAAAATCGAAATAATGCAAGTGGGTATAGTTAAGAAAAGTCTTGTCATGATTTAAATCTAGACTTATGGTGTATAGTCTGTTTTATTAAAGATAAGAACCCCTTTTCTCTTATCTGGTCTAGTTATAAAAAATATTCCTACCCGACTTTAAGATCTACATAGCGTTCTACTTTTCTTATATATTGACAAAAAGTAACAATTATCTTTGATATTATTTAAAGATTGATTTGTTATATACCCTGTGACGTCTAGCAGGTGGCTTCAAGAGGAACTAACATCTCTTGTAGTATTGTAGCTACCAAGAGTATGACACGTAGATTTAAATGAAAAAGAAATTATAACTATATATATATTTTTTCTTATTATTCTTTCTTTTATCTCTAAATTCAGAAGTTTGTATATCCAGAATCTATACAGTTGAGTATTGTTAAATGTTCCAACAAATACTTTAAATTTAAAAACTTTCGGAAGATGTAAAAATCTGTATAACAGTTAAGAAAATCTAAGTCAGCTTCTGTCTTTCTTACGAAAATATCTCTGAGCAGAAACTGTCATATCTGTCAACAAAACTTGTTGCAAATACTAATCTAATGATCCAGAGTGCAACCAGAGTAGAAGAACGAATCATTATTATATATATGTCAGCAAAGACATTCTCTCTCTCTCTCTCTCTCTCTCTCTGCTTCCCGTGTGCTCACCCTCATTCTTCATCCCCTCCACGCATCTCCCTCTGATGTGTAAACATCCCAGACAGAATTACGAATCTCATCAAATTTTATTACATTTTTTAGAGCCGAAGTTTAAGTGAAGTTTTGATCGACGAAGAAAGGACGACTCTCTTTCTCTCTCTCTCTCTCTCTCTCTCTCTCTCTCTCTCTCTCTCTCTCTCTCTCTCTCTCTCTCTCTCTCTCTCTCTCTCTCTCTCTCTCTCTCTCTCTCTCTCTCTCTCTCTCTCTCTCTCTCTCTCTCTCTCTCTCTCTCTCTCTCCGCATTTTATTTTTGGTTTTGGCCAGCATGTTGTGTTATCAGTGAGTCAGGGTAGGACGAGGCAGTGAGTCTACTCACTGTGATCAAATATTTTATAACCTTGACACAGTACTCTAGGTTCCTCTCTGGTGAGTCGTGGTAGTATTGCATTGGGTAGGCGCCAGTTGTGTGTTACTGCTAGTGTTAGTTATGTTTTTTACTGCTCGTGTTGCTGCTACTCTGCTGTATTATTTGTTGCTGTTACGGATAGTACCTTTGATGTTTCCTCTGCTATTACTGCTGCTGTTTCGGCTTGTGCTGCTCTTGTTACTGTTGCTGCTGCTGCCGTTGTTGCTTCTGTTTCTGCATTTCTTTTTGCTTCTGCGTCTGCATTTGTTGTTTCCGTTTGTGTTTTTGTTGCTACTGTACTTGTTGTTGATGTTGTTGATCGACGCCGTTGTTATTGTTGCTGTTGTTCGTTTTGTTGTTGTTGATGTTTGTATTCCTGTTGCTGCTTTTTTTTATTATTTTTTCTTCTTCTCGTCTTCATCTTCCTCTTCCTCCTCCTCCTCCTCCTCTTCTTGCTGCATCGACATTTTCTGCTGCTTCCCCTCACACAACTTCTCTTGTACAGCAAAGGTGAAACAAGGTAGATCTAGAGAACTGCTTCATAATGAAATTCTACCACGGTGAGAGTATCTAGAGAGAAGTTGCATCTAGAGAAATGCAATCTGTTAAAACGGCAGATGGGAAAGGCTGTCAGAATGGTACAGTAAGGTATTTAATTTGGTTTTATACGGTTAATTTTTTTGTTAAAGAGTATGTTATTTTAACAACTGTGTACTATTTTTCTTCAGGTACGGTATGGTACTTTTCAGATAAAACAAAGAGAAAAAAGTAACATTCCGTACTCAACTGTTAACCTTGACTATATAATGAAATTCGTCTCCAGATTTCATAAACTTTTGAAATTTCTTACCACCTGGTGAGAGAGGACAGGACATGTAATGTGACACCAGGTAAAACCTGGTGAAATCTTGTGTTATGGAAATCTTGTGTTATGGAAATCTTGTGTTATGGAAATCTTGTGTTATGGAAATCTTGTGTTATAGAAATCTTGTGTTATGGAAAATAAGAATACATTCAAGTTGTGGCACAGACATCCTCAGCAGGACATGAGGAAAAATTGCCGAGGTTGTACCTGCATTTCCTGTTACGCAAGTGAGCGTAGAGATAACTTTTTCTGGTATCAGATATAGATGAGGTTATTGTGTTAATAAAAAAGAGGGTAATTATGTCATAAAGTTGTTAATGTTTGTTTGCTTTTCCCTTTCCATATATCAGTTTTTGAACAAAAATTACGCAAAATTACGCAACACACCGGAAAACTGTG
>WNWK01002601.1:155000-182500 GCA_009830355.1 Cherax destructor | reverse complement strand
CCATCTATACTTCCATTCCTCTCTACCATTTATACTTCCATTCCTCCCTACCATCTATACCTCCATTCCTCTCTACCATCTATACTTTCATTCCTCCCTACCATCTATACTTCCATTCTTTCTTACCATCTATACCTCCATTCCTCTCTACCATCTATACTTTCATTCCTCCCTACCATCTATACTTCCATTCCTCCCTACCATCAATACTTCCATTCTTCCCTACCATCTATACTTCCATTCTTCTCTATCATCTATATTTACATTCTTCCCTACCATCTGTATTTACATTCTTCCCTACCATCTATACTTACATTTCTCCCTACCATCTATACACACATTCCTTCCTGTTATCTATACTTCCATTCCTCCCTGCCATCTATACTTCCATTCCTCCCTGCCATCTATACCGCCATTCCTCCCTGCCATCTATACCGCCATTCCTCCCTGCCATCTATACCGCCATTCTTCTCTACCATAAATACTACATCTCGTCTTTTCCTCCTCATTAGCATCATTTTGGTTCCTTCTTCTTAACTGCCTGAGTGCCTCAGGTCTCCATCTCTGGTACGTTAATCCCTTACTAAACATTGAATCACTTACCGTATAATCTTCTCTCCGTCTCTCTCTCTTTTCCCTTCCAATTTATCGTCGTCTTTTCGTCCCATTCTCCTTCCTGCAGTTTCCTTCTTGATGCGTTCTGCTCTTTTCTTCTGTTCCTCCATCATGGCTTTTCCCTTTCCTCCATTCCTCCCTGGCTTCTTCGCTCTCTCCCTCCTTCCCAGGCTCCTTCCCTCCTTTCCTGGTTCCCTAGTTCCCTCCATGGCTCCCTCAAGCCGTTCCTTCCTCCCTGGCTCCCTTCCTGGTTTCCTCACGCCGTTCCTCCCTCCCTCCATCAATGGCTCCCTCACTCCGGTCCTTCCTCCCTATTAATTCATAACCTCCTCTTGATCTCGCTCTCCTGCTCTGCCAATTCCTCTCTCCCCTTCCATCATATGTGCCCAACATTCTCCCCCTTCCATAATCCCATTACATTTTCTCCCTCACCTCATCTCTCTCTCTCTCTTCCCTTCCTCCATTCCACTTCTCCTCTCACCCCCTCCCTCCCTCTTCCCATAAGACACATCTGCACCGCCGCGATGGAATATCTTCTGAGGATTTACATATTCCATTGATAACAACACAACGAGGTCTGGTTTGAAACACATTTACCTGTCAGTTGTATCTATCAGTGTGTTGGTGAGACTGACTGACTCACCTGTCAGTTGTACCTATCAGTGTGTTGGTGAGACTGACTGACTCACCTCTCAGTTGTACCTAGCAGTGTGTTACCTTTGATATACCTTTGAAGAGTTTCGAGAGTATCTACTCTCTGAGCCCGGCCATGGGCCAGGCAGTGTGTTGGTGAGACTGACTGACTCACCTGTCAGTTGTACCTAGCAGTGTGTTGGTGAGACTGACTGACTCACCTGTCAGTTGTACCAAGCAGTGTGTTGGTGAGACTGACTGACTCACCTGTCAGTTGTACCTATCAGTGTGTTGGTGAGACTGACTGACTCACCTGTCAGGTGTACCTATCAGTGTATTGGTGAGACTGACTGACTCACCTCTCAGTTGTACCTAGCAGTGTGTTGGTGAAACTGACTGACTCACCTGTCAGTTGTACCAAGCATTGTGTTGGTGAGGCTGACTGACTCACCTGTCAGTTGTACCTAGCAGTGTGTTGGTGAGACTGACTCACCTGTCAGTTGTACCAAGCAGTGTGTTGGTAAGACTGACTCACATGTCAGTTGTACCTAGTTGATAGCTTCAGAGACATGCTAGAAACACTTGTATCTTTATTGCTTGAACGTTTCGCCAGCCAATGTCTTCCTCAATCCAGTACAGAGAAGAATAGTGAAAGATGAGAAGAAATTTGAGGTAATCAATCCCTCAGCCTGGAGACGAATGGTTCAGGCAATCAATGTTGACAAAAGTACAGCATATGCGCGGAGAAAGGAACCAGTTGCAGTGGTCGTCACTGGTTGAAAAATCCACTAGTGGAAGTAGGTCATGCCTATAAGTTTGAGAAGCGTTGAATAATTTCCTGTATAAAGATGCTAACATCCATCTCGGAATCTTGATACAGGGAATTCTTAGGCATTGTTCTCTTATCTTCATTTTTCTGCTTACCATGACTCCCAAGATGTTCTCACATTCTGTATGATCAAGTTTTGCATCACCCTGTTTATAACAATGATGGTTATTTTCATTTCCAAACATTAAGACTTTACACTTGTTCATATTGAACATTAATTTGTTCAAATTTTTCTGAAGTTCAGTGTCATCCTCAGAATTTATTATTCAGCCTATTTTTGTGTCGTCAGCGAATTTCCTCTTGTGACTGCTCCTCATTCAGTTTTGATCCCATATATGCAGGCTCTTTGTTTTTCATTCTTCAATCATTCCTCGATCACTTATGACACTGAGCTTCACTCTATCATCATTACTGATTCTATGTCATCATTGAAGGCTCTTGACTTATATAATGACTAACAACATGCTCATTGGAGAAGCCAGGTATAGATACTCAAAAATCCGGGAAAAAGGAATCAATGTACAATTGCTATGGATCCCATCACACATTGCATTACGCCTTCATGATAAAGTTGATATGTTAGCCAAGAAGAGAAGGAGAATGTATAATATAACTTTGGTGTATCTGTGTCTAGCATTAGGAATAATATTAGGAGAAAAGTAAATAATGAAAATGAATGTTATAGGAATACAATTAGAAGCCTGAGTAGATCAATAACCCACTATGATAACATATACTTAGATAAGTATATTTATGGAGCAACTTGCAATGTGAACAGACTGTCTGATGTTGTAGTGGCCAGGCCACTACAACATGTCAAGATATCTTAGTAATGAAATTTCCTAAATTTACTTGTAACAGATAAGTGAACAGTAGATATAAATCCAATTGTACTCCTGTTAACCCTTTTGGGGCCTAGTTCCTAGGCCTTGTGCGTATCCATATGCTCTTGCGCTACCGTCCACAGGATGGATATGGGGTGCCACTTCTGTGGAAACTCAAAAAAATCTAAAAATATCGATCCATATTACACTCTTTCCTTCAATACCATGAGCTGCCACTTTTCTTAACAGTCTTTTGTGGGGTATTCTATCGAAAGCTTTACAAAATTCCAATAAACAGCATCATATTCTTTATCGTGGTCCACTGTTCTAAATGCTTTATTAAACAAGGTCAGCAAATTTGTCAGACAGGAACGCCCTCTAGTGAAATCGTTAAGAGACTTATTAATCAAATGTTGCGTATTAAGCTGGCTTCGTATTATATTGGCTATAACTGATTCTAACTATTTTCCTACTATTGCTGTCAAGCTTATTATTGGGCCGAAATTTCATGAAATTGACTTATCCTCTGATTTAAAGATAGGAATTACATTAACCAACTTCCACATCACTTGCACTACACCAATTTGGATTGATGCATTAAACAGGCTCGTTAACAGCTGACTACGTTCCCACTTGTACACTTCAAGTTCTCTTGAAAACAGTTCGTATGATGTATGATGTCGTTGACTTTATTGTGTCTTGCGTGGCAACAATTGGTTTTGAAGCAGTTAAGACCATGTAGACCATATTTGTCGGCTTGTGCATCACCGCAAATACACGTATATTCCGTGTGAGTTGGGGAAGCGAGGCGGAGAGCGACTGCAATACGGAAAGTCTTAGGGGTCAAGGCCCATTTGCCAAAATGGAAACTGTTTTGACGAAGTCCCCAGAGTGATGTGCACTTACAGCTTTTTAGACGGGCAGTCTCCCTGTCTGATGTTACATCCCTAAGCGTGAATATTAGACACATATGCAACATCAGTATAAGCAACAGAAGTCCAATAGTATAAGCAACAGAAGTCCAAAAGTTATTTTACAGCTCTATACATCACTAGTGAGACCTCATTTGGATTATGCAGCTCAGTTTTTGGTCTCCTTACTACAGGATGGATATAGATTCCTTGGAGAACATACAAAGAAGAATGACTAAAATGATTTACAGTATAAGAAATCTCCCGTATGAAGATAGACTTAGAGCGTTGAATCTCCACTCTCTGGAGAGACGTAGAATGAGATGAGATATCATCGAGGTGTACAAGTGGATGATGGGCATAAACAAAGGAGATATTAATAAAATACTGAGGATATCGAACCAAGTAAGAACCAGAAATAACGGATTTAAATTGGATAAATTTAGATTTAGAAAGAACATAGGCAAGTACTGGTTTTCGAACAGAGTTGTAGATGCGTGGAACAATCTTCCGAGTAGGGTGATAGAGGCTAGGACCTTGGGTGGCTTTAAAAAGAGATTGGACAAATATATGAGTGGGAGGGTCTGGATTTGATTGGTGTCGTGAGTACGGGAGTAAATTCTTAGGTAATGGTGGTTTTGATAAGGACATGCCTTGTATGGGCCAGTAGGCCTTCTGCAGTGTTCCTCCATTCTTATGTTATCTTTAATCCAGACGTTTCGCCATCCAGTGGCTTTACCAATACAAATTCTAGGACATAATTTGAAGACAGATGAGGTAATCAGTGCCTCAGCCTTGGAGTTGGTGTGAAGAGCACCGTAGTCGTGAAGATTCTGGAGCACAGGCAAGAAGGTTGGCGCTTATATACTGGCGTCAGGTGAAAAGGGGATGTGTAGCAGACGGAGGCATTGTTACTGGTAGGCGGGATTTCCCAGTGGAAGTAGGTCATACCCAAGGGACTGGTTAGTACAAGTGAAGAAGGTTGTGGAGATGTCCTCTGAACCAAGATTCCATGATGCTGTCTGACATGTTGAACGTGAATGGTATACAATACCGACAAGACGAAAATTAGACACATAAGTAACATCTGGGTATCTTTAATGTAGACGCTTCGCCATCCAGTGGCTTTATCAGTACAAATTCTAGGACATAATTTGAAGACAGTAAAACTATATACAAAAGATGAGGTAATGAGTCCCTCAGCCTTAGAGTTGGTGTGAAGAGCACCGTAGTTGTGAAGAATCTGGAATACATCCAAAATGCTGACGGCTGTGTCAACAAGATTCACTGTAAAAAATGTAATAAAGTTTATTACAGTCAAACTAAAAAAGCCTTGGAATAAGATTACAACATCATAAATATAACATTATACCTAGACAAGAGTCAAATGATCTGTTTATTTATGTGAGAGATTTTAACCATCCAATAAATTTTCAAAAGGCCGAGAAAGTTGTATCAAACAAGTGTATGGTTAAGATAAATTTAAGTGAATAAGCCTCAAGAAAATAGATTTGATTTTAAGTTTATACAAATTTTATTCATTTATAATTAAAAAAATTGGAAAAATTTATTTTGTGTTTGACATATTAGAATCACTGAGTCGAAGGAGGGTGCGCACCTCAAGAAATAAGTCAGTCTTGGCAGAGTTAATCACCTTGAGAGGAGATACAGGGCGTCATGGGCATCCACATCACTTATTCTCTTCTCATCCTCTTCAGGTCATTCAGTTTGTCCTTGAGAACTGTGTCGATGGCCTGATGACCCAGCGGTGCTCCCAATAGGAACCTCTTGGACAGGGTGGTAGTTGAGGCTTCAGGAAGGATTGTTGGCACAAGCTGTAAATATTTCCTGGTTTGTTGTGAAGATTTCACTCTTGGAGGTACTCTTCCATACCGCCTAGAGTGCCATCACACACACACACACACACACACACTCACACACAAACACACACACAAACACACACACGAGTCCTGAGAGAGGGAGCAGACGCACCGTGTGTGCCGCTAACAACAATCTTCAATAAATCTATCGAGACAGTGCAACTACCTGAGTTGTGGAAGACAGCGAATGTAGTCCCAATTTTTAAAAAAATGAGACAGACAGGCAGAATTAAACTACAGACCAGTGTTGCTGACATGTATGGTAGGTAAATTCACAGAGAAGATTATCAGGAGAAGAGTAGTGAAGCATCTAGAAGTGAATGATCTCATACATGGCAACCAGAACAGTTTCAGGGATGGGAAATCCTGCGTTACAAACCTACTGGAGATTTACGGCAAGGTAACATAAGTAAAACAGCAGAGAGAGATGGGTAGACTGCCTCTACTTGAAAAGTTAGAGGAGCAGGCAGGAAGAGCAGGGAAAGCACTGTGAAGGACCAGGGAATACCTGACTGGGAGGAACAGCGAGTGTTGGTACGTGACGAGGTGTCAGAATGGGCGCATGTGTCGATTGAGGTTCCACAAGGTCAGTCACAGGTCCGGTGCTGATTCTTGCATATGTGAATGACATGACGGAATGGATAGTTCCAGAGGTGTCTTTGTTCGTAGACGATTTGAAACTAATGTAGTGAATACAAACAGACGAGGACCATGTAAGACTACAAGGATATCTGGACAGGTTGCAAGCCTGGTCCGACAAACGGCTGCTGGAGTTTAGATTGGGGAAGGAAAAGAAGACCGCAGACGGAGTACAGCCAAGGGGTCAAAGGCTGCAAAACTCACTCAAGGAAAAGGATCTAGGGGTGAGCATGATACCGAGCACATCTCTTGAGGCACACATCAACTAAATAACCGCTGCAGCACGTGGACGCCTGGCAAACCTAAGAATAGCATTTCGACATCTAAGTAAGGAGTCATTCACGTTACTGTACACCGCGTACTTCAGGCCCACAACATTAGAGTATTCAACACCAGTATGGAACCCACACCTGGTCAAGCACGTCATTAAATTACAGAAAGTGAAAGGTTTGCAACAAGAGTAGTCTCAGAGCTAAGGGGTATGTCCTACGAAGAGAGGTTAAGGCAACTCAATATGACGACACTGGAAGACAGGAGAGAGTGGGTAACCATGATAACAACGTATAAAATAATGAGAGGAATTGATAAGGTGAACAAGGCATAAATATTTCAGAGATGGGATACTGGAACTAAGTTAAAAACTTAGATAAGTCATATGGATTTTAGAAAGTATTTCTTCAGGATTAGAGTTGTCAGGAAGTGGAACAATCTGGAGAGTGAATTAGTGGAGCCAGGATCCATACTAAGCTTTAATAAGAGGTACGATAAAGTTCATGGAGCAGAGAGAGAGTGGACCTGGAAGCGCCCAGCGAAGAGGCGGGACCAGGAGCTATGAATCGACACCTTTAACCACAAATAGATGAGTACAAATGGGAGAGCGCGCGCGCACACACACCCTCAACGAAATTATTCATAAACATTATGTCAGACAAGGACAAGACTTAAACACGTACACATACATAAGTATACAGTCGCACAAGAATAAATATAAAGACACAAAGAGAATCGAATATGTTGCTCCTCCTCTACCTCCTTCTGTGAGCGATGTTTCGGTGAAAGGAATTCGCAAGACTTAAAACAAAGATGATGAGAAAGAGTACAGAAAGCGAAGCAGAAGATGAGAAACAGCAAGAAACTAATAATGAGAAAAATGTACAAGGAAAACAAAAAACAGGCAAAAACTAAAGAAAAGATAGGGACGTGAAGGCCAGGAAGGTAAAACACTGACGCTGAAGGATAACTTTCTTATTGTACTGACCTTGACCTAACCAGTTTTTACTTTCCTACAAAATTGTAAAGAGTTTCAAGTCTCTGATGTTTATATATTACTCTTGGGAGAAGATGATGAAACAAAAGATGGAGGACTGTGTGTGTCCTTAACCAGGAGCTAAGGCGTCTCTCTCTCTCTCTCTCTCTCTCTCTCTCTCTCTCTCTCTCTCTCTCTCTCTCTCTCTCTCTCTCTCTCCTCTCTCTCTCTTTCTCTCTCTACTTGTTACTTAAGTGCATCATGTGTACACACTAAACAATGAAGTGTTGCAACGAAAACTTTTGACACTTCTGTGAGGTGAAGTATATTGTTGATAGGACAGAGCAAGGTGGGCGCTGTGTAAAGTGGAGCACCCAGCATGAAGCTCCTCTCCAGAGACTAATGAGGCGGAACTGAGGTGTATGTCGTGGTAAGTAAGATTACTAAGTCTTTTTTCTTTGACAAGAAGCTCGGTATTTCTGTTCAGACGAAATAAGAAATGGGAAGAATAGAAATTAGAAGACATTTCAGTCCAAACTTTGGCTCTCTGTATAGTAGGACGACACTACTATACCACTGAAAACTTTCCACTGCATTAAACAAGGGAAAAAAATACCATATTGCATTGAACGAAGACGTAAATGAAAGACATAGCCACTACTAGTTATAATATTTTTAATTACTATACTCCAGGTGGACCGTGCCTAACCAGACATCTTGTGTAGTTCCGAGAGTTCTGGCTGGATTATAATGATCACTGCCTGCAGTGAACTGTGGCTAGCAGAATCTTCTCTTTATAAGGTATTTGTCTAGGTGATTCATGAGGGGCTAAATTCTGCCAATGAGTGGATTACAAATTTCGAGCTGGCGATGCCTGATAGCTGGGGGACACCTGGAAAATAATACGCTGTTAATATCAGCAAGTTTGTGTTGAAACTAGTTTTTTTTTTTTTTTGCGTTCAAACAAGTTTACAGTGCAGATGACAATTAATTGTTTTCAAGCAAGTTTGTCTTTCTCAGACAAATTTGTTGTGTTGGATAAAGTTTGTGTTGAAGCAAAACTGTTGTGCTCAAGGACTGCTGTTTAGTCAAGTTCTTGAAGCAAGTTTGTTTTGTTCAAAGAAATTCGATTTACTCAAGCAAGTTCATTTTTTTAAGCAAGTTTCTTTTTATTTCTTCAAGCAAATGTGTTATGTAGAAGCAAGTTTTCTTTGTTCAGTCTTCTACTCAGTGATGGATGGCTATTAAAAACCTACCTCAGGAAGAAAGTTCTTAAAACTTGCCTCAGGATGAAAGTTCTTAAAACGTGCTTCAGGAAGAAAGTTCTTAAAACCTGCAACAGGAAGAAAGTCCTTAAAACCTGACTCAGGAAGAAAGTCCATAAAACTATAACTTTAGAAATAAGTGCTTGAAACCCTGTGTTACGGGACTCACCCTTACCCATCATTATATACTTGAGCATACGGCAGTAGAAAATGTCTCTTTATCATTATTATGAAAATAAGCGTTATATTGGCAAGTGGTATGTCCCCCGTACGTCTAGGTAGGGTTTTATGTGACGTATAGTTAACTATCCATCCGCTCGTTAACAGGTCAGGAATTCCCGCCTTACTACGTCATCGTACCCAATGAGGGGGGCCACCTGCTACACAGCAGTCAGTATCTATTCAGCGAGTCAGACAGAGGGACCGAGAGAGTATTCTGTAATCGAGACAGCAAGCAGTGATCTGTCGGTCATCAGTCAGATGTCATTCAGTCATCATCGAGTCAACAGTCAGTGATCAGTCAATGATCCGTCAGTGAACATTCAGTCCTCAGTGAGACTTTCATGGTGAGAACTGTCCTCTCACTTTTCCTGAGAAGCACCTTGGATTTATTCTTCTGACCTTTGTGAGGTTCCTGTGTGAGCCTCCATCACCTTGAGTGGTGTTCGTCTGTTGCCGCTCAAAGCAAGTGAGTGCACTGTAGTAAGTGAGACGCTGAGATTCGTCTCTGTTGCCGCTCAAAGCAAGTGAGTGCGCTGTAGTAAGTGAGACGCTGAGGTTCGTCTGTTGCCGCTCAAAGCAAGTGAGTGCGCTGTAGAAGTGAGACGCTGAGATTCGTCTGTTGCCGCTCAAAGCAAGTGAGTGCCTGTGTAAGTGAGACGCTGAGGTTCGTCTGTTGCCGCTCAAAGCAAGTGAGTGCACTGTAGTAAGTGAGACGCTGAGGTTCGTCTGTTGCCGCTCAAAGCAAGTGAGTGCACTGTAGTAAGTGAGACGCTGAGGTTCGTCTGTTGCCGCTCAAAGCAAGTGAGTGCACTGTAGTAAGTGAGACGCTGAGGTTCGTCTGTTGCTGCCAAAAGCAAGGTGAGTGCGCTGTAGTAAGTGAGACGCTGAGGTTCGTCTCTGTTGCCGCTCAAAGCAAGTGAGTGAGCTGTAGTAAGTGAGACTTTGGAATATGTCTCTAATGGCGCTCACAGCAAGAGTGAGTGTTGTGCAGTTGTGGAGACTTTGGAATATGTCTCTAATGGCGCTCACATCAAGAGCGAGTGTGTTGCAACTGTGGAGACTTTGAATATCTCTTATGGCGCTCGTAGTAAGAGAGCGTGTGTTTGCTGTATTGCTGACGTTAGAGTTTTCCTTTAGATTTAGTAGAAACGAGTTTGAGCGACAGTCTTAAAATACGACCGTGTGTATATCCTTGGAAACAGATTCATTGGAAAACTTCTTTAAGTGCGTAAACATTTCTATTCCATTTATTGCTCTGAAAGAGATTATTAATTAAGAGTGAATAGTCTACGTTCTAGATACATTACGGTGATAATGGATTAATAAGTGTTATGCTTTAAGACTCAGTGTGAAGAGTCAAGTTATATGTTAAGTGAATAGAACGTCTTGCAATTTTAGAGCCATTTAGTGTAATAGATGCAACAGTAGATTGAATGTTGCGCCCTTCATTAATAAGTGAGCTTAAGATAAACTTGTCTGTAAATATTGTTTCTTGGTGACATCATTTTAAATATTTTATATAAAGCTTTCCACGGATTATTAAGTTAATAAAAACCAGAAAGAATTATTGATTATTTCGTTCCTCTTGATCCCTTTTCATTTATTTTGTAACTTGAAGTTAAGTTCTTGTTACATTGTTACTGGCCTGGGCGGAACAGGCCCTAGAAAGGCCCAGGTTTGTAACAAGTGGGGGCCTGTCCGGGAGGCTTTGATCCAAGGAAAAGGGAACAATGAGGAACAAAAATAATTCTTTCTGGTAAATTGGATGACCTTAAGAAATAGTATGGCAATCTGTAAAGATAAATCTCCGGAATGAAAAGTTGCTAATTTTCGAGGTTTCCTCTCAAAAAGGATGGCTTCTGATGTTTGGCTCGCTTACCGCTCTCCCAGAAGATAAGCAACCATATGGAATAAGTAACTATGTTTCTTCCCCTTTTTGATATTGGCGACTCCATAATTGGACAGTGAAAAAGTGCTTGGGAGCTTGGTCTTGGTAAGTGCTTCCCTTTACAGTTGGAGATCTGAAGATTGATTTGTTTCCCTCTGTTGTAAGCCAGGGTCTTAGTACCTGTAAGCTAGGGTTCTCATAGTATCTGTAGCCCAGGGTCCCGTACCTGTAATCTAGTTTCATGAGTATCCACATGACGGGAGTTAGCATGGTTGGTGCTGTTGTTTTCGCCCTTAGTATTAAGGCCAAGAACCTTTTGTCATTTTGTGAGTCCCTGCTGTCCTGGGACGAAGCATATCATTCTATTTGGTACTGTATAGTGAAAGGATACAAGTTTAGTGATGAAACTTTGGAACAGAACCGGCTTAGGTTCCTTAGTGTTCGTTGCAGATTAATGAAGACTACATTAATCTGTTCTGCAGCCTTGCTATGGGCATGGTTGGTTCAGCTACTGTTCTAGCTATTGGTGCTGGAGCCACTGTGCGATTTCTGCATGAAATCTTTGTAGAGCTGTTGTTCTTATTGTCTGTCTTGCAGACATTGAAGGTTGAGAAGCAAGACTTGTATTTGTTCAAGCCTTTATGGAAACAGTGTGTGGTATGAGATTATCACCTCCGTTCCTCCGGAACGAGTGTTCAGTGAAGAGGTGGAGAAAAAACTGTAAGGACTATTCTTAGAGAAGTCGGGGTGACACACTATTGTCACGGGTGATATGATAGTCACGGGTGACACTACACAGGATTCTTCAAAGGAATTTGCCTAAGGAAGTAGTAGTAAAGGATGTCTAAATACTGTCAGACATTAACAAGTGTTCTTGACAGGATGGTTATGCCAGAAAAGTCACTGGTTGAGTCGGACTTGTCAGAGGAACCCTATGGCAAGCGACATGTGTGTTCTCGTATTGTTTACCTCATGTGTGAGCCAGCGATTGTTTTCCTGTCTGTTATTGTCTGAATCGTTGCTTCAGCAACTGGTGTTGTGACTCAGTTATGAGGACGCTTAGAGAAGCGGCTCGTCTGAACCTTAGACATGCTTTGAAAACTACGGTTTTCTCGCCATATGGTCTCGTGCTGCTGCATTTCTTCTGAGTATCTCGCTTGGAACTCCTTCATCGCCTGGAAGAAGTCATTTTGGAGGTATTCATGTCTAGCAGACTGACGTGAATGGAGAGGCGCGACCGACACTTCAGGAAGAGTCTGATGCTCTTCGTATTTATTTCAAGACGTCGTTGTTCTTGATGCCTGAGTATAGGTTTCACTCCCAGCATTAGTGTTTTCTGCATGCTTCCTGACACACTAGTCTCTATGCTACAAGCTAGTCCCTGAGCAGAAGTTGGTATACTTCTGACACACTAGCCTCTATAGTACAAACTAGTCCCTGAGCAGGAACCTGCCTTCGCCTCCTGACACACTAGCCTCTATGCTACAAGCTAGTCCCTGAGCAGAAGTTGGTATTCTTCTGACACACTAGCCTCTATAGTACAAGTTAGTCCCTGAGCAGGAGTCAGCATATACTTCTGACACACTAGCCTCTATATTACAAGCTAGTCCCTGAGCAAAAGTTGGTATACTTTTGACACTAGCCCCTGTTTAATAAGCTAGTCCCTGAGCAGAAGTCTGCATCCGTCTGACATACTAGTCTGACAAACTAGTCCCTGAGCAGACGTCTGCTTATTTTTCCACTAAACTGGTGAGTATTGGAGCAGAATTTGATTGACGGTTCTGCCTTGTAAGTCTGGTGCGGATGACACTGGTGGAGCAGTGTCATGAGTATAAGTCAGCGCCCTTCTGACATACTAGCCTGACAAACTAGTCCCTGAGCAGAGGTCTGCTGGTACTTCCGCCAGATTGGTATATTGGTGAGTCTCTCTTGAGTAAGAAAATGGCTATATGCTGCATGTACATGAAAAGTTTCAGAATATTGAAGATATGAAGGTAAGGGCGTATGTGTGAGAGGCAACGCTGTCCCCACCTGGACTCGTCTTCTGTTAGTATTTCATCACCCTCGTCTGTGTTCATCGCTGTGTTGGCGCCGTGTTCTTGGTTGCCACGTACGCCACGGTTCAAGTGTCTGGACCACAGTCTGTGGCCCGTTTGAATAAAAAGCTTCGGCAGTTGATGTTTAGCCGACTGTTCAAATCACCCTGACTGTTTCTCTGACTTCAGTAAACT
Source organism: Cherax destructor (assembly GCA_009830355.1). Lineage (NCBI taxonomy): Eukaryota > Metazoa > Arthropoda > Malacostraca > Decapoda > Parastacidae > Cherax > Cherax destructor. Next base: position 169,317 of record WNWK01002601.1, on the reverse strand, counting down.
TCATCGAGCTAGCGTTTTGATTGAACATGTGTTAATTATATGTTCACGATGTATCTACTGTGGAAATAAATGGTATAAAATACCGACACAATGGAAAAATAAACACATAAGCAGTATAATGTGATCCTTTATTGACAACGTTTCGCCCACGCAGTGGGCTTTATCGAGTCACAGACAGATCTACCTGGAAAATGAGCAACATGGAGATATATATAGGGTACAGTCAGGTGGAGAATGCTGGGTCAGGTAGAGAGAGCTGCATGTGAGTCTTAAAAGTAGTGTGATAGTTGAAAACATAGTGTGACTTAAAGGACCTGCAGTGTACCATTCTTGAGTTCTAGGTGGGATAGCGTTGAAGAAGTTTCTTGGCAATAGGTTCAGCTATGTTGTAGAAGCCGTTGTTCTGGTTGAAGTTGTTGGATATACAGATGAGTGATGATTCTAGGATTCTTCGGTATTGCGTGTTGTCTTCTGGCGATGAGTCTTGCGTTTCTGTAGTTGATTAAATGGTTGTGTAAATTTCGGTGTTGAACACAGGCATTTCTTGAGTCGTCAGATCTGCCTGCGTACTGGTGTTCTGAAATGCGTGTTTGTAGGTCTCTGGATGTTTCGCCAACGTATAATTTGCTGCAGCCATTACAAGGGATTGTGTATACCCCTGCCGTGGATTGAAGCTTTTCCTGTCTGTTACTGGTAATGTCCTTAATGGTGGTGGATGTGGAGGTGGATACTCGGAATGAGGTCTTAGAAAAAATGTTGGAAACTTGTTTGGAAATGGAGTTGGTGGGAAGGACTATGTATCTCTTCTCAGCAGTGTCTTCTCTGGGTGTGTTGAATGGTACACTGCAGGTCCTTTAAGTCACACTATGTTTTCAACTATCACACTACTTTTAAGACTCACATGCAGCTTTCTCCACCTGACCCAGCATTCTCCACCTGACTGTACCCTATATATATCTCCATGTTGCTCATTTTCCAGGTAGATCTGTCTGTGACTCGATAAAGCCCACTGCGTGGGCGAAACGTTGTCAATAAAGGATCACATTATACTGCTTATGTGTTTATTTTTCCATGTATCTACTGTGTCGAGCTGACTCTCGCCGACTTCGTTTCACTGAAAGACTTTTGACTGATCTAGTGATATGATCATCGTGTGTCTACTGGTGTCAACTTTTAGTGTTTAGCAAACGGTTGCTATTTAGAAAATTATTACTGAAAAGAACTTCATGAGGTAGTGTCTGAGGTTACACCGCCTCTTTATTTTTCCGGTCTCGGAGCAGTGTGGTGAGCTCCCACTACCGGACCCATTCGCTTCTTCAGTGCTTTAGAAGAAAATGCTGGTGTTGACTAGGCGACATTATTCGTCTATGAAGCTAGTAAGGTACTCTGTATGGTAATCCTAAGACTGACTCAAGACTTCTGCTGTTCCTGCTATGTTGAGTTGGACAAGATGCGGTGGACATCACCGTCAGTGGTCTGTTTCAACGTTTTACATTTGTACAAGACTTACCATGATGTTGAGGCTTACTATATGAGCCAGTCACCAAACTTGACTTTGCTGACTTTGCTAAAAGAGGAGTTTACATCTCTTAAGTTTATAAATTTTTTGACATTTATTTGTGGAATATTATTTAATGATGTTCTTTTGTCTACAGTACGTATCCGGAAGTAGTGGATTGTCTCAACGGACCTTGCGAAGGAGTGCAGAGCTGCGATGCTACAACATGTATATTATGCAGCTGCCATCGCATCTTTGGCCGCTCCTCCACAAGCTCCGTGGACGATACTTCATTACTATTAAAGTTCTTGGTGCGACCTGTGGTCGTGAGGGGGAGGTGTTACGGGACTCACCCTTACACATCATTATATACTTAAGCATACGGCAGTAGAAAATGTCTCTTTATCATTATTATGAAAATAAGCGTTATATTGGCAAGTGGTATGTCCCCCGTACGTCTAGGTAGGGTTTTATGTGACGTATAGTTAACTATCCATCCGCTCGTTAACAGGTCAGGAATTCCCGCCTTACCACGTCATCGTACCCAATGAGGGGGGCCACCTGCTACACAGCAGTCAGTATCTATTCAGCGAGTCAGACAGAGGGACCGAGAGAGTATTCTGTAATCGAGACAGCAAGCAGTGATCTGTCGGTCATCAGTCAGATGTCATTCAGTCATCATCGAGTCAACAGTCAGTGATCAGTCAATGATCCGTCAGTGAACATTCAGTCCTCAGTGAGACTTTCATGGTGAGAACTGTCCTCTCACTTTTCCTGAGAAGCACCTTGGATTTATTCTTCTGACCTTTGTGAGGTTCCTGTGTGAGCCTCCATCACCTTGAGTGGTGTTCGTCTGTTGCCGCTCAAAGCAAGTGAGTGCACTGTAGTAAGTGAGACGCTGAGGTTCGTCTCTGTTGCCGCTCAAAGCAAGTGAGTGCGCTGTAGTAAGTGAGACGCTGAGGTTCGTCTGTTGCCGCTCAAAGCAAGTGAGTGCACTGTAGTAAGTGAGACGCTGAGATTCGTCTCTGTTGCCGCTCAAAGCAAGTGAGTGCGCTGTAGTAAGTGAGACGCTGAGGTTCGTCTGTTGCCGCTCAAAGCAAGTGAGTGCGCTGTAGTAAGTGAGACGCTGAGGTTCGTCTGTTGCCGCTCAAAGCAAGTGAGTGCACTGTAGTAAGTGAGACGCTGAGGTTCGTCTGTTGCCGCTCAAAGCAAGTGAGTGCACTGTAGTAAGTGAGACGCTGAGGTTCGTCTGTTGCCGCTCAAAGCAAGTGAGTGCACTGTAGTAAGTGAGACGCTGAGATTCGTCTCTGTTGCCGCTCAAAGCAAGTGAGTGCGCTGTAGTAAGTGAGACGCTGAGGTTCGTCTGTTGCCGCTCAAAGCAAGTGAGTGCGCTGTAGTAAGTGAGACGCTGAGGTTCGTCTCTGTTGCCGCTCAAAGCAAGTGAGTGAGCTGTAGTAAGTGAGACTTTGGAATATGTCTCTAATGGCGCTCACAGCAAGAGTGAGTGTTGTGCAGTTGTGGAGACTTTGGAATATGTCTCTAATGGCGCTCACATCAAGAGCGAGTGTGTTGCAACTGTGGAGACTTTGGAATATCTCTTATGGCGCTCGTAGTAAGAGAGCGTGTGTTTGCTGTATTGCTGACGTTAGAGTTTTCCTTTAGATTTAGTAGAAACGAGTTTGAGCGACAGTCTTAAAAGACGACCGTGTGTATATCCTTGGAAACAGATTCATTGGAAAACTTCTTTAAGTGCGTAAACATTTCTATTCCATTTATTGCTCTGAAAGTGATTATTAATTAAGAGTGAATAGTCTACGTTCTAGATACATTACGGTGATAATGGATTAATAAGTGTTATGCTTTAAGACTCAGTGTGAAGAGTCAAGTTATATGTTAAGTGAATAGAACGTCTTGCAATTTTAGAGCCATTTAGTGTAATAGATGCAACAGTAGATTGAATGTTGCGCCCTTCATTAATAAGTGAGCTTAAGATAAACTTGTCTGTAAATATTGTTTCTTGGTGACATCATTTTAAATATTTTATATAAAGCTTTCCACGGATTATTAAGTTAATAAAAACCAGAAAGAATTATTGATTATTTCGTTCCTCTTGATCCCTTTTCATTTATTTTGTAACTTGAAGTTAAGTTCTTGTTACATTGTTACTGGCCTGGGCGGAACAGGCCCTAGAAAGGCCCAGGTTTGTAACACCCTGACTCTAGACGCAAGACTCTATAACATTAGCTCTAGAGGCAAGCTTCTGAAAGCACATCTATAGAAATAACGCACCGAAACCGTAACTAAGGAAGCAAGACCTTTAAACCCTAACTGTGGAAGCAAGACTTTGAAACCCTGTGGAAGCAAGACCTTCAAACCCTGTGTAAGAAGACCTTGAAACCCTAACTGTGTAAGCAAGACCTTGAAACCCAAACTGTGGAAGCAAGACGTTGAAACCCTAACTATGGAAGCAAGACCTTGAAACCCTAACTGTGGAAGCAAGACCTTCAATCCCTAACTCAGAAAACAAGATCTTGAAACCCTAACTCAGGAAGCAATACCCTTAAATTGAAACTTTGGACAAGAATGCCTCTAACCTTGCTTCTAGAATCATGCCTCTTGAAACCTGATCTTGTAACCTAGTTTCGAGACCACAGCAATATAGGAAAGCTGCCTCTTAAACCAGTTCCCTTTAAACTAGTTACTGGGCGATCTTCTAACACATGTTCAGAAATCTTCACTAAAAATCTTCGTAAATCAGGTTAAAGAATCAAATTTTTCGAAAAATTAGTCTCTTGAAAATAGTTGTGTTGGCCAGCTTCTAGGTACTTATTTCTAGAATCTTACATATTAACTTTGCCTACTGAAAGATAATCTTTATGGGTAAAGCCTCTGGAAGCTCACTTCTTGAAACCAATTTCAAGACTCAGCCTTTGGAAGGTAACCTCTGGAATCCAGTTTCTTCATAGAGAGAGCTTCTGGAAGCTCACCTCTCTAAGATAACGTCTGGAAACTAGCTTCATAGACTAAGCCTCTGAAAACTGTCCTCTAGATACCAACTTCCTTGAGTAAGTGTCTGCAAGATAATATCAAGAATTTAACTTTAGGGAATCAAAGTCTGGAAGCTAGCATCTGGATGTTTAGCTCTTCACTTCAGAAAGTAGGATGAATGATGAACGTCTGAGGCTGTGGCACCAAGGGTCGTCACTACTGCATTGTTTGCATGGGCTCAAGATTCCTCTCATTGCTAGGATGCGCTTCCAGAGCACATTATTTGCCGGTCATACTCTTGACACTTCATGTAACCAGCGGCTACACGTTAATTGTTCGTTCTAGGCTGACTGGAACGCGAGGAATGAGACACTTGTGCAACTTGTCAATTTTCTAAATCATTGATAATGAATTGAAACTCACCGTTTACGTAAAGTGTGCCAGTAATGCGAAGCAATTATACAAACCATTTCGCTACCCAAGTATTTTGTCATGTACTTTTTGTTGTATAATTTACAAGTAAATAGTTCCGTGGGCGTACTGCCACGCGATTGAAGTGTAAGCCAGATAGAAAAGGGAAAGCCAGGTAGAAAAGGGAAAGCCAGGTTGAAAAGGGAAAGGCAGATAGAAACGTGTAAGCCAAACTGAAAAGTGTATGCCAGCAACATTTGGTTTCCCCCTGCGGTCACCCCATTCAAGTACTCACCAAAGCCAACGTTACTTAATTTGGCTGATAGGACGAGAAGTACACAGTAGTACAGTGCATGGTAGTACATGAAAACCTTAAGGTCCATATCTAGGATACCATCTGAAGAAATAAAATAGTCTATATATAGTTACTTTTATATAGAAGATTGAGGTCAAAACAGCAGAGCAGAAGACTCCCTCCCCGCCCTCCATTTCCTTCCACCTAACTGACAGAATGAAAGGTTGGTGAAGCTTACAGAGCAGTGCTCAAAAAACCTGCTTGAGGATTTAATGTGAAAGGAGGAAGTATGATTAAAACATGCTGCTGCTGCTGCTGCTGCTGCTGCTGCAGCTGATGATGCTGATGATTATAATAATAATAATAATAATAATAATAATAATAATAATAATAATTAGCGGCTGCTGCTTCTATTGCACTGGCCAAAAATGGTTTCAGATCCTGTAAAAAAAAGTTTCTAAGTTTGTGACGCTGAATTCAAATCCGAACTCAGTTTTGCTCCAATACGTAGCAGTTTCTGTGAAACAGAATCAAACGGTGAACGACATCACCAAGACATAGTTATCATGGAGAAGAGATATCAGGAAAACTGGTGCCAGAGAGCCAGGCTGAACTCCACAGCGAAAAAGCCTGAAAACTGATACAAATATTTTTGTATATATATGTGAATTTACCTTAAGAAAGAATAGTTTTTCATTGCACATTTAATACCTATGCATAATATAACACCTATGATTGTTAGGTAACATATCACCTGGTTTTTCAACCTTAAGTAACTGATCATAAGTTTTCAAAACACTTACGTGATAAAGGTTTGAATCATGCTCAGATTTATGATCAGCGCATCAATGTTAGCTTAAAACAAGCAATTTGGTTTCTGAACTGGACAGAAATGTAACTTTTGTTGGCTCATGTTATTGTTGTTGTTGTTACTACTACTACTACTACTACTAACTGCTAACTACTTTTGTTCTTATGTTAGGTAAAGGACACAAGTGCAACTAATGTGACATTTTATTGTGGCAACGTTTCGCTCTCCAAGAACATAGAGGGTATATATACGCTTAAAGTGAGTTGTAAGGTACCATGTAATAAAGTACATTTACAAGGTATACAATCCTAGCTGACATCAATGACATACTACTATATAAAAAGCCGCTTGTTATGCAGAGCATCCCAGGATGCGACCCACACCAGTCGACTAACACCCAGGTACCCATTTTATACCGATGGGTGAACAGGGACAACAGGTGTCTTATGGAAACACGTCCCTAGTGTTATCCAGCCGTACCGGGAATTCGATCTCCGGACCTCGGTGTGTGAGCTGAGTGCGCTAGCGATCGAGCCACGGAACACCTCGCTGTAGAAGTAACGATTATATGGTGCCTTACACCTCACTCTATGCTTACATATACCCTCTGTGTCCAGGTATTGTTTGTAACGGCTTGACAAAACTCCTGAGAGCGAAACGTTGCCACAATAAAATGTCACATTAGTTGCACATGTGTCCTTTTACATAACATATTCTCGGTAAGTCTACCAAAAATTAATACTATATCTACTACTACTACGACCTCTGTTAATACAACTAACACTTCTATTGCTTCTACGTCTACTACTACAACTAATACTAAGTCTACTACTATACACTACGAGGTCCAGAACACATATATATTAGTAAGAAGGCTCAAGCTTCTCGGGTCGTCCACTCATTAGTTGTTTTCTAATTTATTGTCCCGGCTCTCCACCAAGTTTTCTTGAGTCGTCTCCCTGGAAACCTGTTAATTAGCGTCGAGAAAGACGAGAAGTCCAAACCAGGGAAGGGAGGGAGGACGTAGGTGGGGAGGAAGGGGAGAAGGACAGGGCAAAGAATGAGGCCAAGAGGGTATAGGAGAGTCAAGGACATGCGAACAGAGCACGAAAGAAGTTCAAAGGTCATACACACGACATTTCCTTTAAGTTTAAATTGGAACCTTCATTAAAGACAATCTGTAGACGTTTAATTTGAAACAAAACGACCTTTTAAAAATTTATTAGTTTTAGTTGATTTATTTTTCTCGTTTCTCTTCTAAAATTATTGTTTTCAGAATATTCCAGTCAATTGGAGGGTTCTAAATATGGCCCACCTTCATCTGTGGTTCTGAGATGCAACACCCGAAATTAATTGTATACTAAATTATAAAAAGGAGAAAAGGAAAGACAAGATAAAAGAGGAGAACAGCGAAACAGAGAAAAGAAGGAAAGGAAAGAGAAGAGAAGTAAAGGAAAGATAAGAGAAGTAAAGAAGAAAAGGGACGACAGGAGAGAATAAGAAGAAATGAATGCTGGGAATAATGAACGAAGTGATATACAGCTTACCTGCCTGACTCCTACACACCCACCACTACCACACCAACACTGCCACACCAACACTGCCACACCAACACTACCACACCAACACTGTCACACCAACACTGCCACACCAACACTGCCACACCAACACTGCCACACCAACACTGTCACACCAACACTGCCACACCAACACTGCCACACCAACACTGCCACACCAACACTGCCACACCAACACTGCCACACCAATACTGCCACACCAACACTGCCACACCAACACTGCCACACCAACACTGCCACACCAACACTGCCACACCAACACTGCCACACCAACACTGTCACACCAACACTGTCACACCAACACTGCCACACCAACACTGCCACACCAACACTGCCACACCAACAGTACTACACCAACACTACCACACCAACACTCACACCAACACTGCCACACAAACACTGCCACACCAACACTACCACAACAACACTGCCACACCAACACTACCACACCAACACTACCACACCAACACTACCACACCAACACTACCACACCAACACTGCCACACCAACACTGCACACCAACACTGCCACACCAACACTGCCACACCAACACTGCCACACCAACACTGCCACACCAACACTACCACACCAACCCTGTCACACCAACACTGCCACACCAACACTGCCACACCAACACTGCCACAACAACACTGCCACAACAACACTACCACACCAACACTGCCACACCAACACTGCCACACCAACACTGCCACACCAACACTACCACACCAACACTGCCACACCAACACTACCACACCAACACTGCAACAACAACACTGCCACACCAACACTGCCACACCAACACTGCCACACCAACACTACCACACCAACACTACCACACCAACACTGCCACACCAACACTACCACAACAACACTGCCACAACAACACTACCACACCAACACTGCCACACCAACACTGCCACACCAACACTACCACACCAACACTACCACACCAACAATGCTACAACAACACTGCCACAACAACACTACCACACCAACACTACCACACCAAAACTACCACACCAACACTGTCACACCAACACTATCACAACAACACTGACCCAACAACACTACCACACCAACACTGCCATACCAACACTACCACACCAAAACTACAACACCAACACTGCCACACCAACACTACCACAACAACACTGCCACAACAACACTACCACACCAACACTGCCACACCAACACTGCCACACCAACACTGCCACACCAACACTACCACACCAACACTACCACACCAACACTACCACAACAACACTACCACACCAACACTGCCACACCAACACTACCACACCAACACTACCACACCAACACTACCACACCAACACTACCACACCAACACTACCACACCAACACTACAACAACAACACTACCACACCAACACTACCACACCAACACTACCACAACAACACTACCACACCAACACTGCCACACCAACACTGCCACAACAACATTACCACACCAACACTGCCACACCAACACTACCACAACAACACTACCACACCAACACTACCACAACAACACTACCACACCCACCACTACCACACCAACACTGCCACACCAACACTGCCACACCAACACTACCACACCAACAATGCCACACCAACACTGCCACACCAACACTACCACACCAACATTACCACAACAACACTACCACAACAACACTACCACAACAACACTACCACACAAACATTACCATACCCACTACTACCACACCCACCACTACCACACCAACGCTACCACACCCATCACTACCACACCATCACTACCCCACCAACGCTACCACACCAACAGTACCACACCAACACTACCACACCAACACTACCCCACCAAAACTACAAAACCCAACACTACCACACAAACACTACCACACCAACACTACCACACCAACACTACCACACCAACACTTCCACACAAACACTACCACACCAAAACTACTACACCCACCACTACCAAACCAACACTATCACACCCACCACTACCACACCAACACTACCACACCCACCACTAACACACCAACACTACCAAACCCACCACTAACACACCAACACTACCACACCAACACTACCACACCAACACTACCAAACCAACACTATCACACCCACCACTACCACACCAACACTACCACACCCACCACTAACACACCAACACTACCAAACCCACCACTAACACACCAACACTACCACACCAACACTACCATACTAACACTAACACACCAACACTACCACACCAACTCTACCACACCCAACACTACCACACCAACACTTCCGCACCAACACTACCACACCCACCACTACCACACCAACACTACCATACCAATACTACCGCACCAACACTACACACCAACACTACCACACGCCCAATGCACTACCCCTTAAACCACGACCAGCACCCCAGGCGAACATTTCGAATCACACACACACCAACATATATACAGCCACCAATCACTGTCCTAGCAAAATGGAACTAACACTAACATACTAATACCAACACTACCACACCAACACTACCACACCTACACTACATACCAACACTACCACACCAACACTTTCACACCAACACTACCACACCAACATTACCATACCAACACTACGATACCAACACTACCACACTCACACTACTACACCAACACTACCACACCAACACTACCACACCAACACTACCACACCCACACTACTACACCAACACTACCACACCAACACTACCACACCAGCACTTCCACACAAGCACTACTCACCAACACTACCACACCAACACTACCACACCCAAAACTACCACACCAACACTACCACTCCAACACTACCACACCAACACTACCACACCAACACTACCACACCAACACTACCACACCAACACTACCACACCAACACTACCACACCAACACTACACACCAACATTACCACACCAACACTACCACACCAACACCACACCAACACTACCACACCAACATTACCACACCAACACTACCACACCAACATTACCACACCAACACTACCACACCAACACTACACACCAACATTACCACACCAACACTACCACACCAACACCACACCAACACTACCACACCAACATTACCACACCAACATTACTACACCAACACTACCACACCAACACTACCACACCAACACTACCACACCAACATTACCACACCAACATTACCACACCAACATTACCACACCAACATTACCACACCAACATTACCACACCAACATTACCACACCAACATTACCACACCAACATTACCACACCAACACTACCACACCAACATTACCACACCAACACTACCACACCAACACTACCACACCAACACTACCACACCAACTTACCACACCAACATTACCACACCAACACTACCACACCAACACTACCACACCAACACTACCACACCAACACTACCACACCAACATTACCACACCAACACTACCACACCAACACTACCACACCAACACTACCACACCAACACTACCACACCAACATACCACACCAACACTACCACACCAACACTACCACACCAACACTACCACACCAACACTACCACACCAACACTACCACACCAACACTACCACACCAACATTACCACACCAACACTACCACACCAACACTACCACACCAACACTACCACACCAACACTACCACACCAACACCACACCAACACTACCACACCAACACTGCCACACCAACACTACCACACCAACACTACCACACCAACACTACCACACCAACACTACCACACCAACATACCACACGTACTAAAGTTAAGTGCGTGTGACTTTCTTAAACTGAAAGGTAAAGAAATGGATAGTAGAAGATAAGGAGGGCGGGGTAAAAGAGAGATAAGGGGGGGCTGGGTAAAAGAGAGATAAGGGAAGGAGGGGTAAAAGAGAGATAAAGGGGTTGGTGTAAATGAGAAATAAGGGGGAGCTGGGTAAAAGGAAGATATTGGGTGAGGAAAATAAATGGGAAATGGAGACTGGAATAATAAATTTGGCAGAGTTTGTACAAGAGTAAAACAGTACAATACCTTACACAGCTTCTGTCATCTGTGATATATTAACTACACTCTGCTTACCTCTACTTCTGCATAAATATTAAAGGCAAAAGTAGTATAGCAGAAGACTCTCCCCCCACCCTACACTCTCTCCCATTAATCCGAAAAATTATGTTGAAAACCAAGTCGAACTGAACATCATTTATGAACTGACTGAAGAAGTTTAAACAATTAAAATATCAACTAATTCGTCTACTATTGCAATTACTACTACTGCTGCTGCTGCTGCTGCTCTTCCTGCTGCTGCTACAATTACTACTATTACTGCTTTTGCTACAAGTATTTTTACTTCTATAATTACTACTACTACTATTTCTACTGCTACTACTACTACTACTACTGCTGCTGCTGCTGCTGCTGGTGCTACAACTACTATTACAATTACTGTTGCTACAACTATTACTACTGCTACAACTACTACTACTTCTACAATTACTACTACTGCTGCTGCTACTACTACTACTATTTCTACTGCTACTACATCTACTACTACTGCTTCTGCTTGAACTAATATTAATTCAATTTATGGTATCAGGAAACTGTGCTCTGGGTGATGGATGTTCAAGTGACTGTGTTCAAGTAGGTCTTACTCTCACATTAATGTTACAGTCGCTAAAGCACTGTAGCTAACTGAACCCCTGTATTGCATTTAGATTAACCTAGTGTGTTTGTACATGTGTGAATGATTGTTTGTTTATTTGTATGTGTGTGTGTGGGTGTGTGTGTGTGTGTACTCACCTAATTGTGGTTGCAGCGGTCGAGTCATAGCTCCTGGCCTTCCTCTTCACTGGTCGGTACTAAGTTCATTCTCTCCCTACTCCATGAGCTTTATCATACCTCTTCTTAAATCTATGTATGGATCCTGCCTTTACTACATCACTCTTCAGACTATTCCACTTTCTGACAACTCTGACTGAAGAAATACTTCCTAGCATCCCTGTGATTCATCGGAGTCTTCAACTTTCAATTGTGACCCCTTGTTGCTGTGTCCCATCTCTGGAACATCCTGCCTCTGTCTACCTTGTCAATTCCTCTCAGAATTTTATGTTGTTATCATGTCTCCCTATCACTCCTATATTTCAGTGTCGTCAGGACGACTTCCCTTAACCTCACCTCAACCTAGTCTTGTTGCAAATCTTTACACTTTCAATAATTTCTTGACGTGCTTGACCAGGTGTGCGTTCCAGACTGGTGCTACATACTCCAGTATTGGCCTGACGAACACGGTGTACTGAGTCTTGCATGTGTGTGTGTGTGTGTGTAGTCACCTATTTGTACTCACCTATTTGTGGTTGAAGGGGTCGAGACTCAGCTCCTGGCCCCGCCTCTTCACTGATCGCTACTAGGTCCTCTCTCTCCCTGCTCCATGAGTTTTATCATACCTCGTCTTAAAGCTATGTATGGTTCTTGCCTCCACTACATCACTTGCCAGACTATTCCACTTCCTGACAACTCTATGACTAAAGAAATACTTCCTAGCATCCCTTTGATTCATCTGAGTCTTCAACTTCCAATTGTGACCCCTTGTGTGTGTGTCCCATCTCTTGAACATCCTGTCTCTGTCCACCTTATATATTCCTCGCAGTATTTTGTATGTCATTTTCATGTCTCCCCTAACCCTTTTGTCCTCCAGTGTCGTCAGACCGATTTCTCTTAACCTTTCTTCGTAGGACATTTCCCTTAGCTCTGGAACTAGCCTTGTTGCAAACCTTTGCACTTTCTCTAATTTCTTGACTTGCTTGACCAGGTGTGGGTTCCAAACTGGTGTTGCATACTCTAGTATGGGCTTGACGTGCACGGTGTACAGTGTCTTGAACGATTCTTTACTGAGGTATCGGAACGCTATTCTCAGGTTTGCCAGGCGCCCATATGCTGCGGCAGTTATCTGGTTGATGTGTGCTTCCGGAGACGTGCTCGGTATTATACTCACTCCAAGATCTTTCTCCTTTAGTGAGGTTTGCAGTCTTTGACCACCTAGACTATACTCTGTCTGCGGTCTTCTTTACCCTTCCCCGATGTTCATGAATTGCATTTGGCGGGGTTAAATTCGAGGAGCCAGTTGCTGGACCACGCGTGCAGCCTGTCCAGTTCTCTTTGTAGTCCTGCCTGACCCTCATCTAATTTATTCTCTTCATTAACTTCACATCATCTGCGAACAGGGACACTTCTGAGTCTATCCCTTCCATCATGTCATTCACATATACCAAAAATAGCACTGGTACTATGACTGACCCCTTTGGGACCCCGCTCGTCACAGGCGCCCACTGTGATACCTCATCACGTACCATGACTCGTTGTTGCCTCCCTGTCAGGTATTCTCTGATTCACTGCAGTGCCCTTCCTGTTATACGTGCCTGATCCTCTAACTTCTGCACTAATCTCTTGTGAGAAACTGTGTCGAAGGCCTTCTTGCAGTCCCAGAAAAGGCAATCAACCCACCCCTTTCTCTCGTGTCTTACTTCTGTTACCTTGTCATAAAACTTCAGAATGTTTGTGACACAGGATTTGCCTTCCTTGAATCGGTGCTGGTTGTCATTTATAATCTTGTTCCGTTCCAGGTGCTCCACCACTCTGCTCCTGATAATCTTCTCCATGACTTTGCATACTATACACGTCAGTGACACTGGTCTATAGTTTAGTGCCTCGTTTCTGTCTCTTTCTTAAATATGGGAACTACATT
>WNWK01002601.1:0-152500 GCA_009830355.1 Cherax destructor | reverse complement strand
AATAAAAAGTAGATTGCAGCTTTGAGAATACATAATTTAATTGCAGGAGGTTTAGTAACTTCGTTAAGAAGACAAAAAGTTTCCTAGATATGCCAAGTTCGCGTGGCACTCTCAGTAGCGGTGAAGTAAGATCCCAGAGGAGGCAGTCAAGCAGGGGCCCGGGCGAGGCAGTCTAGTAGGGGCCTTGGTGAGGTAGTCAAGCAGGGGCCAGGGCGAGGCAGTTGCCACCCTGGAAGGCAGTAGGTACTTGAGCAAGGCAGTTTCCACCCTAGTAAGGCAGTAGGTACCCGGACGAGACAGACGCCACCCTGGTAAGCCAGTATGTACACGGGCGAGGCAGTCAAGTAGGTGATGGCAAGAAGAACCCTCGCTCTAAAGGTACCTACAAACGGGGTTGAAAACAGCATATTTGGCGGCGGCCTGAGAGCATAAACAGAATTTTCTATTTTCTGGGCTACAATTAAGAAAGGTTTATAACGTCAGTAACTCTCTCTCATTGTGTGAGGCGCAGCGCCGGGATAACTCCGGACACCCACTCCATTCTAGGCCTCCCCTAACACCATCCACTCCTCTCCTCTCTTCCTTTAAGTGTAAATTTATAGTAAGGGTTGGATTCAAATGGCGTCCTGCCGCAAGACAGAAGTTAAGACCCAGGTTACAGACCATGATTTTTGTTGCGGGAACGTTTCGCTCTGTGTTGAGCTTTATCAGATAATGTTTCGCTCTGTGTAGAGCTTTATCAGATAATGTTACTTCATCAAGGCCTTACCCTCTGCATCCCCGTGAAGTGCAGGTGTTACCTCATGACACTGCAAGACACATGATGCCTTGCTAAACACCTGTGACTCTCATTTCAGTGTGAAATTAGGTTATACAGAGCTTTGTGTACCTGAGCAACACTCAAAGGGAGACAAGACAACTTCCGTGGCTCATCTGTGGCCAGACTTAATGGGAGACCAGACAGTTCCTGAGGCTCATCTGTGGCCAGACTTAATGGGAGACCAGACAGTTCCTGAGGCTCATCAGTGGCCAGACTTAATGGGAGACCAGACAGTTCCTGAGGATCATCTGTGGCCAGACTTAATGGGAGACCAGACAGTTCCTGAGGCTCATCTGTGGCCAGACTTAATGGGAGACCAGACAGTTCCTGAGGATCATCTGTGGCCAGACTTAATGGGAGACCAGACAGTTCCTGAGGCTCATCAGTGGCCAGACTTAATGGGAGACCAGACAGTTCCTGAGGATCATCTGTGGCCAGACTTAATGGGAGACCAGACAGTTCCTGAGGCTCATCTGTGGCCAGACTTAATGGGAGACCAGACAGTTCCTGAGGATCATCTGTGGCCAGACTTAATGGGAGACCAGACAGTTCCTGAGGCTCATCAGTGGCCAGACTTAATGGGAGACCAGACAGTTCCTGAGGATCATCTGTGGCCAGACTTAATGGGAGACCAGACAGTTCCTGAGGATCATCTGTGGCCAGACTTAATGGGAGACCAGACAGTTCCTGAGGATCATCTGTGGCCAGACTTAATGGGAGACCAGACAGTTCCTGAGGCTCATCAGTGGCCAGACGGGAGACCAGACAGTTTCACTGCCTTCCCTTCCTTCATGCTCTCCTCGTTATGCTTTCTTCATTATGCATTCCCTTATTCTTTCCCTACCTTCATTAATAATTTCCTTCATTTTTTAAGCCTTTCCTTCTTTATACCTTACCTTCCTTCTTTATGCCTTCCTTTCGCCATTTTATCTTCTTTTTCATTGTGCTTTCCTTCCATCTTTATGCCTAGCCTTCCTTCGTTATGCTTTCTCTTCCATCCTTGCGAGTTCTTTGTCTTTGTTTCGCTTTCAGTTCCTTTTCTCGCCTTTCCTTCATTACGCTCTTCCTTCCTGCTTCCTTCTTCGCCACCGTCACCATCCTCGTCTTTGTTAATTCTTTTCGAAATTTTGTGAACTTTTCCTAATCTTATTATTCTGTTTGTTTTTTATTTTTATTTTTATTTTTTTCCCCTTCATGTTGATGTTATTAATTCTGTTTTTCCTTTCGTTATTATTATTATTATTATTATTATTATTATTATTATTATTATTATTATTATTATTATTATTATTATTATTATTATTATTATTATTATTATTATTAATAATATTATCATTATCATCATCACAATCAGTTTCTATTTCTCCTTGTTGGTTGAGTTGTTGCTGTTCTTCTTCTTCAACTTCTTCTTCACTTTCTTCTTCTGCTTCTACTTCTTCTTTTTCTTCTTCTTCTTCTTCTTCTTCTTCTTCTTCTTCTTCTTCTTCTTCTTCTTCTTCTTCTTCTTCTTCTTCTTCTTCTTCTTCTTCTTCTTCTTCTTCTTCTTCTTCTTCTTCTTCTTCTTCTTTTTTCGTTTTGCACATTATTTTCAATATATCTTACATGTATAGAGGTAATAGTAAATTAGACATCGTGATGTATAGTACTTTATACCTAGTTCAAGAGGTGCAACAGAAATAGTCTGCATTCAGCCAGGATTACCATGATACAACTTGTAACAGTACTAGTAACATCAACATACAGGCAGTGTTAACATGATACAACTTGTAACAGTACTAGTAACATCAACATACAGGCAGTGTTAACATGATACAACTTGTAACAGTACTTGTAACATCAACATACAGGCAGTGTTAACATGATACAACTTGTAACAGTACTAGTAACATCAACATACAGGCAGTGTTAACATGATACAACTTGTAACAGTACTAGTAACATCAACATACAGGCAGTGTTAACATGATACAACTTGTAACAGTACTAGTAACATCAACATACAGGCAGTGTTAACATGATACAACTTGTAACAGTACTAGTAACATCAACATACAGGCAGTGTTAACATGATACAACTTGTAACAGTACTAGTAACATCAACATACAGGCAGTGTTAACATGATACAACTTGTAACAGTACTAGTAACATCAACATACAGGCAGTGTTAACATGATACAACTTGTAACAGTACTAGTAACATCAACATACAGGCAGTGTTAACATGATACAACTTGTAACAGTACTAGTAACATCAACATACAGGCAGTGTTAACATGATACAACTTGTAACAGTACTAGTAACATCAACATACAGGCAGTGTTAATATGATACAACTTGTAACAGTACTAGTAACATCAACATACAGGCAGTGTTAACATGATACAACTTGTAACAGTACTAGTAACATCAACATACAGGCAGTGTTAACATGATACAACTTGTAACAGTACTAGTAACATCAACATACAGGCAGTGTTAATATGATACAACTTGTAACAGTACGTGTAACATCAACATACAGGCAGTGTTAACATGATACAACTTGTAACAGTACTTGTAACATCAACATACAGGCAGTGTTAACATGATACAACTTGTAACAGTACTAGTAACATCAACATACAGGCAGTGTTAACATGATACAACTTGTAACAGTACTTGTAACATCAACATACAGGCAGTGTTAACATGATACAACTTGTAACAGTACTTGTAACATCAACATACAGGCAGTGTTAACATGATACAACTTGTAACAGTACTTGTAACATCAACATACAGGCCGGGTTAAAATAAAAAATCCTTCTTGTAACTGACCTCCTGTAGTAAATGTTTGTATTCAGAATTTTTGTATTCTGTATTTCTCAGTTGTTATCTCTATAGGATGAAAACTGCTTGGAAAAGGAAGTCTGTCATGCATGTTACACAAGTGTTAAGGGAACGTGACAGTGAACACAGTGGAATACACTTAGATGGTGATCACGATGACCTGCTCAAACAATGTAAGTTACTTGTAGGCATTTCTATGAAATGCAGTAAGTATCAGGCTTTTGTATTGGTGAGAAACAGAAGAGCGATAGAGAAAGAGAGAGAGAGAAAGAAAGAGAGGCAGAGAAAGTGAGACAGAGAGAGTTGGGGAAGATATCCAGATAGAAACAGACACACCCACAAAACTGGGTAAAAGAGATAAAAATAAAGCAAATAAAAGTCACACAGCGAGAGCACAAACTGTAGCAAAAGAAGTCGAAAAAGCGAGAGAAATGAAAGGGTAATAAAAAGTAAGCAACAAGTGAGAGAGAATTAAAGATGAGAGTGCACTGTACTGGCAGTACCAGGTGGAGATGATGGCCCTGGTAACACGCACGGCGACCAAACACTTATCATGCAAACTTGTGCTGGTGATTTGAGCAGAGAGTTAAGTGGGGAAGGGAAGCAAGAATAAGAGAGAGAGAGATAGATGAGAGAGAGAGAGAAAGAGAGAGAGAGAGAGAGAGAGAGAGACAGAGAGAGAGAGACAGACAGACAGACAGAGGGAGAGGGATAACAAGAGCAAGATCAGAGACCGTAAAACAAGGGACATCACAGGTTTACATTATATCCTGGACAGCGACCAGCGAGCCTCATCATTTACGCGATTAATTTGACTTCCATTAAAACGAGAAGGAAAAACCAAAAGAAGGGAAGCTAAAACTTGGACAGCCTCGCAAGTCAGACATGAACTAAACTTCACCCACTTAGTGACCATGACGAAAAAGCTATTTTTCTTCTTTCGTAATGAGGATTGAGGCCGTGTACCTCAACATACTGTTTGTACCACATTAAGGAGAAGACCATAAGAACTTTAAAATTACACACAACACACACACACACACAACACTCACACACACACACACACACACACACACAAGCACACACACACACACACACACACACAGAAAGGTTAAGGGAAATCGGCCTGACGACACTAGAGGACAGGAGGGTTAGGGGAGACATGATAACGACATATAAAATACTGCGAGGAATAGATAAGGTGGACAGAGACAAGATGTTCCAGAGAGGGGACACAGAAACAAGGGGTCACAATTGGAAGTTGAAGACTCCTATGAGTCAAAGGGATGTTAGGAAGTATTTCTTCAGTCATAGAGTTGTCAGGAAGTGGAATAGCTTGGAAAGCGACATAGTGGAGGCAGGAACCATACATAGTTTTAAGACTAGGTTTGATAAAGCTCATAGAGCAGGGAGAGAGAGGACCTAGTAGCAATCAGTGAAGAGGCGGGGCCAGGAGCTATGACTCGACTCCTGCAACCACAAATAGGTGAGTACAAATAGGTGAGTACACACACACACACCCATACGACAGGCCTAGTGTCTAATCGACATGTGCCTAGGACAAAATGGTAACTAACACACACACACACACACACACACACACACACACACACACACACACACACACACACATACCACGCAGGCCTCAGAAGATATTAGCAAGGCAGTGATACATATCCTGGAGGAAGCGGTAAAGAGCAAACAGATAAAAGAAACAAAACCAATCATTAAGACTATCTTTAATTACAAGGAATATGATTGGAAGAACCAGAAATTTCACTAGACGTCATATTTATACATATAAAAAAGTGTTGAGATAACTAACAGTTAGACCGGATCTAGTTTTCACTGAAGATAAAAACTAGATCCAGTTTAACTGGTAGAAGAAGAAATTGACAATGAGGAGCCAACTGGATACAGTTTCTACATGACTGTATCTTCCGACAAACTAGCAGAAATGGGGATGAAAATACGGGAGAGCAGAGGAAGATGTGCTGAAAAAATAGATTATAGAAGACGTAATTATACAGGAATGAGAGAGTTCCTGAATGAAAAAGAAAGAGTCCGGATAAGCCAATAAACAAAACACAGTAGCTACTAAAGACATACAATGAAGCATTAGATAGATTTACACCAGAGAGAGCTAATTGCTTTAAAAGTAGTCTTGTGATGTGAAAGGTAATTGTATATGCATGTGAAAAAGTTTAATAAAAAAGATTATGACAGAGATATGAGCCAAAAAAAATATCTAGGAATGATTATACAAAGATAAGAGAAGAATGAAGATATGAGTAAGGAATCAGATACAAAAGACTGAAGAAGAAAGAGGGCAAATTAACAAGGAATGACGAGGAAGTTAGAACAAAACTGAGGCTTTCACTAAGAAATTATGAAATATTCTAAAAGCAGAGAGACAAGACAAAAGAAATGGAAGAATTGTCGGAGAGCAGAATTTTTTTTAATGTAATCGCAATGTTCATAAGGAAAAAACGACACGAAGCACCGAACATTAAATCGTTTTTTTTGCCTGCAAGATTACTGGCTAAAATAACCTGATATGTTTTGTTCGTTACACGATCCGAGAAGTGTCCCCATACTGCGTAAGCTCAGCCTCCTCTACCATAATGTACACTATAGAGTGCAGAGTACAAAACAGTACAGCATAAATATATTATACGTTTAAATATCAGGGTTCAAGACGTGAAAGCACTCTGAAGAAACACTCACAAGTTATCACATGGAAACTAACATACAAATTACTACGATAAAATAGAGAACTGGTCCTTACCTGACACACCAAAAAAACTTCCAACTTTTCATTAAGATAAACTGATGCTCCCCAGCACAGGTGTTGTGCTGCTGGTGCTCCCCAGCACAGCTGTTGTGCTGCTGGTGCTCCCCAGCACAGCTGTTGTGCTGCTGGTGCTCCCCAGCACAGCTGTTGTACTGCTGGTGCTCCCCAGCACAGCTGTTGTGCTGCTGGTGCTCCCCAGCACAGCTGTTGTGCTGCTGGTGCTCCCCAGCACAGCTGTTGTGCTGCTGGTGCTCCCCAGCACAGCTGTTGTACTGCTGGTGCTCCCCAGCACAGCTGTTGTACTGCTGGTGCTCCCCAGCACATATACTGGTGCTACCAGCACAGTTGTTGTGCTGCTGGTGCTCCCCAGCACAGCTGTTGTGCTGCTGGTGCTCCCCAGCACAGCTGTTGTGCTGCTGGTGCTCCCCAGCACAGCTGTTGTGCTGCTGGTGCTCCCCAGCACAGCTGTTGTACTGCTGGTGCTCCCCACCACAGATACTGGTGCTCCCAGCACAGTTGTTGTGCTGCTGGTCCTCCCAGCACAGATACTGGTACTCCCCAGCACAGTTGTAGTGCTGCTGGTGTTCCCCAGCACAGGTGTTGTGTTGCTGGTGCTCCCCAGCACAGTTGTTGCACTGCTGGTGCTCCCCAGCACAGCTGTTGTGCTGCTGGTGTTCCCCAGCACAGGTGTGCTGCTGGTGTTCCCCAGCACAGGTGTTGTGCTGCTGGTGTTCCCCAGCACAGGTGTGCTGCTGGTGTTCCCCAGCACAGCTGTTGTGCTGCTGGTGTTCCCCAGCACAGGTGTGCTGCTGGTGCTCCCCAGCACAGGTGTTGTGCTGCTGGTGTTCCCCAGCACAGGTGTTGTGTTGCTGGTGCTCCCCAGCACAGTTGTTGCGCTGCTGGTGCTCCCCAGCACAGGTGTTGTGCTGCTGGTGCTCCCCAGCACAGGTGTTGTGCTGCTGGTGTTCCCCAGCACAGGTGTTGTGTTGTTGGTGCTCCCCAGCACAGTTGTTGCGCTGATGGTGTACCCCAGCACAGGTGTTGTGCTGCTGGTGTTCCCCAGCACAGGTGTGCTGCTGGTGTTCCCCAGCACAGCTGTTGTGCTGCTGGTGTTCCCCAGCACAGGTATGCTGCTGGTGCTTCCCAGCACAGGTGTTGTGCTGCTGGTGTTCCCCAGCACAGGTGTTGTGTTGCTGGTGCTCCCCAGCACAGTTGTTGCGCTGCTGGTGCTCCCCAGCACAGGTGTTGTGCTGCTGGTGTTCCCCAGCACAGTTGTTGCGCTGCTGGTGTTCCCCAGCACAGCTGTTGCTGCTCCCCAGCACTGGTGTTGTGCTGCTGGTGTTCCTCAGCACAGGTGTTGTGCTGCTGGTGCTCCCCAGCACAGCTGTTGCTGCTTCCCAGCACTGCTGCTGTGTTGCTGATTCTTCAGAGCAGAGCTGCTGTGCTAGTTGTGCTTCCCAGTACAGCCGCTGGCAATGGTGGTGATGACAGCGGTGGTGGTGATAGTGGTGGTGGTGACAGTGGTGGTGATGACAGTGGTGGTGGTGACAGTAGTGGTGATAACAGGGATGGTTATGACAATAGTGGTGATGACAGTGGTGGTGGTGACAGTGGTGGTGATGACAGTGGTGGTTGTGCCGAGGTAGTGATGACAGTGATAGTGGTGATGACATTGATAGTGATGACAGTGGTGGTGATGACAGTGGTGGTGGCGACAGTGGTTGTGTTTGACAGTTGTGGTGATGACAGTGGTGATGGTGGCAATAATAGTGATGACAGTAGTGGTGGTGACAGCGATGGTGATGACAATGATGGTCTACCTAACTGTAGTCTACCTGGAGGGTATTCCGGTGATCAACGCCCCCGCGGCCCGGTCCACGACCAGGCCTCCCGGTGGATCAGGGCCTGATCAACCAAGCTGTTACTGCTGGCCGCACGTAGTCCAACGTACGAACCACAGCCCGGCCGATCCGGCTCCCTCTTGAAGACAGTCAAGGGCCTATTGGTAATTCCCCTTATGCATGGTAGGAGGATGTTGAACAGTCTTGGGCCCCGGACACTTATTGTGTTTTCTCTCAGTGTACCATTGGCGCCTGCCCAGTCTTCTACTTTCGTAGGGAGTGATTTCTGTGTGCAGATTCGGGACCATTTCTTCTAGGATTTTCCAAGTGTAGATTATGATATATCTCTCTCGCCTGCGTTCCAGTGAGTACAAGTCAAGTGCTTCCAAGCGTTCTCAGTAGTTGAGGTGTTTGATAGAACTTATATATGCAGTAAAGGTTCTCTCTACACTCTCTAGATCTGTAATTTCACCGACAATGGTGGTCATGACAGTGGTGGTGACAGTGGTGGTTATGACAGTGAAGGTGATGCCAGTGGTGGTGGTGGTGGTGGTGATGGTATCTGGCCTGGGGATCTCTGGCGTGCCCAGCAGGCAATATCCCGCAGGCGTGCAGCCGGAAGTTAAGCAGCCTCATCATTTCCAGCGTAACTACCTTAACTGCATATGGTGAAGCAACAGCTAAATCCTCGACAACCTATTGTGGAGGACGCTATCTTCCCTGAACCATGGTTCTCTCTCTCTCTCCCTCTCCCCCCTCTCTCTCTCTCTCTCCCTCCCCCTCTCTCTCTCTCTCTCTCTCTCTCTCTCTCTCCAAGAGCTTGCCTCATTTCGTCTTCCAGACGTAAAAAGAGGCCCAACATCTCGTCAAAACTACATCAGGAATTCTCTTGCTAATACTGCATTTATACTAACTAGAATGTTACATCCCATTTTCTACTGTGCTTTAGTAGCAACACTATTTTTGCAATCCATGGTAAGGTCACTGAATGTTCATGAACCACGACCCTCGGGAGTGTACCGAAGACTGCGTTCCTTTGTTACATCTGGTTCTGTGTGTGTGTACTCACCTAATTGTACTCACCTAATTGTGGTTGCAGGGGTCGAGACTCAGCTCCTGGCCCAGCCTCTTCATTGATCGCAACTGGGTCCCCTCTCTCCCTGCTCCATGAGCATTATCATACCTCGTCTTAAAGCTATGTATGGTTCCTGCCTCCACTGCATCACTTGCTAGTCTATTCCACTTCCTGACTACTCTATGGCTGAAGAAATACTTCCTAACATCCCTTTGACTCATCTGAGTCAAAGGGATGTTAGGATGTTAGGCCTGACGTACACGGTGTACAGTGTCTTGAACGATTCCTTACTAAAGTATCGGAACGCTATTCTCAGGTTTGCCAGTCGCCCGTATGCTGCAGCAGTTATCTGCAGCAGTTATCTGATAGAAGACAGCAGTTATCTGCAGCAGTTATCTGATAGAAGACAGAGGTATGGGTGTGTGTGGGAAACAACTAGGTTACAGTACTAGGGATGAAAACAGCAAATGTTCAAAAGACTTTGTTCAACCTAAAGTTACTAATAAATGCAACAGAAATGGTCAACAAAGAGAGACAGTATAGGGCAACGAGTCACTAACTCCCTCAAAGTTTACTATACTAATAGCAGGAGCGTAAGAAATAAGATAGATGAGTTAATATTAGCTGCACGTGAAGGAAGCATAGACATTATTGCTATAACAGAGATTTGATTCAACCTGAAAGATAGACATACCATCAGAACGCCACATACAAGGCTATAAATTATTCCACACTGATAGGGTCAACAAGAAGGGTGGTGGAGTGGCTACGTATGTCAGAGATAATTTAAACTGTTTTATTAAACAAAATATAAAAGTAGAAGTGACGGACACTGAATCTATTTGGCTACAGTTTTTCCAGGGTCGAGGAAAGTTAATCTTGAGTGTTATTTATAGGTCCCTAAACCTTCATAGGGAACTCGGTAAGCTTCTATGGGACGAAATTACTTAGACATCTGGATACGAACATGTTGTGCAAATGAGAGATTTTAATTTTAGCCAAAGTAATTGGAGCAATTTGACAGGAAATCTTAAGTCTAGCGACTTTCTAGATACCTTCCAGTATTATTTTTTTAAAGCCTTATGTGACAGAACCAACTTGGGGAAATGACCTTCATGACTTGATTCTTGCTAACAAGAAATCACTAATGAATAATCTTGAGGTTAATGGTGAGCCTTGGGAAAGTGACCACAAATCACACTTTCAATGTGTCATGGAATTACCTTAATAACTATAATTAAGTCGATTTAGCCGATTTAGTCGGGATGAGGAATTATCAGAGAGGGGGGGGGGGCAGCTGGTGTGCCCTGATGGAGAGAAATGGTGACCTGACCTGTGAGGCAGGGGAAGATAGTTGCCAATATGACATTTTTCAAAGCATAGTTCAAGCTGCCAAGGCAACATGTTTCAAATAGGGAAAATAGATCAAACAAAACTGATCCTAAGTGAATAAACAATAGATTAAAACATCTGATAGATCAAAAGTGAGATAATTACATGCAAACCAAAAGAGGTGAGGGACACTTAATGAATCAATATATTAAATTAAAGAGAGAAATCAAGAAAGGAATAAGAAAAAACAAAAGAGATTATAAAATTAAAGTCACAAGGGAAACGAAGAACAACCAAAACATTTCTTTCAGATATAGGAGTAAGAATAGGAACAAGATAGGCCAACTTAAAAGCTGCTCAGGTCAGCTTACTGTCAGTGACAAAGAAATGTGTACAGTCTTTAACACTTATTTCCTCCCAGTCTTTATGCAGTAAGATACTAGTGAAATTGCAGAAGTAACAAATCATATAGCTCATATTGAAAAAAAGTTATGCACGATCAAAGTCATTAGAGACAAATAGAAAGCCTAAAATAAAACAAATCACCTGGCCCTCATGAACTGTTCTCAAGGATATAAAAGAATGTAAGGAGGAACTTAGCAAACCATTAGCTAGTCTTTTCAACATATCACTACAAACAGGTATAGTGCCAGATAAATGAAAAAAAGCAAGTGTAATGCGTATCTACAAAGCAGGAGATAGGTCGTTACCTTCGAATTATAGACAATTAACCTAACCTCCATTGTTAGAAAATTAATTGAATCACTGACTGCCGAGGCTATTTGAAGCCACCTTGAAAGACATAAATTGATCATTTAATCTCAGCATGGGGGGTATGGAGTCAGTTACAATGATTGATGACTTAAAAGGCAAGGAAAGAGAAGGGTCCCTCAGTTACTCTTCCCTGAAGGTCGGTCCGTCGGGCATGGAGTCGGGAGCATCTGGCAGTTTTGATACCCAGGAATAGGAGGGCTTGACCAGAGGCCCTGGACAATTGCCATCGTTAAGCAACCTGTCCAACCCAAAATCTGAGTCTCCCAAGATAAGGTCAGCATTGTACATGAATGGTATACAATACCGACAAGGTGAAAATTTAGACACATGTGCAACATCTGTGTATCTTTATTGTTGACGTTTCGCCAACCAGTGGCTTTATCAATACAAATTCAAGGACATGAATGGAAGACAGAAAAACTATATACAAAAGATGAGGTAATTAGTCCCTCAGCCTTGGAGTTGGTGTGAAGAACACCGTAGTCATGAAGATTCTGGAGCACAGACAAAAAGGTTGGCGCTTATATAGTGACGTCAGGTAGAAGGGTGTTCTTCACACCAACTCCAAAGCTGAGGGACTGATTACCTCATCTTTTGTATATAGCTTTTCTGTTTTCCATTCATGTCCTTGAATTTGTATTGATAAAGTCACTGGATGGCGAAACGTCTACAATAAAGATACCCAGATGTTGCACATGTGTCTAAATTTTCAAGGTCAACTTTCTCGTCAGACTTTTCCTTGGACATTGCCCTAGTTATGGCCAGAACTGGAGAAGGAATAGAGCTTTGCTGACTCACAATGGAATCAGGAAACAATTTGAAACATATTGTATCGTTACTCAATACAATTTCAGTTAAAAAGCCAGTGTAGTATTGGATCCTAATATCAATTCTATGTAGGCGAATTGAAAAGACGGCCCCTCCATAAGTTTCTAACAACATTGAGGATTTTAATGAGGTCTTATCAGAAACTGGGAATACCCCCTCTCGTAAAAAGAAGCAGTAAGCACCCGTATTCCTAAAAGTAGTCACTGCTATAGGGCAACATTTAAGTGCCACTAAAGAAAGCTGTCATACAAGTATCTACTTTAGTAAGTGGTGATGCTTCCCCAATGGTTGCGGAAAACTCGACTTTCCACTGGTAGCAGACCTCTTTTGTAACTTCTGGCAACTGATCTTGATGTGGCCGGGTTTACGATAGTAGTGACAGGATACAGACTCGCGAATCTTGTCTCGAGGATCTTTCTGGTCTTGAGGTGGGTGTCGTATCTAAATCCCAGCTTCCGTCCTCAGATTTAAGTAGAGATCTTTTCCCGATGATCTCTGTCCATACCAAGCTGGTGGGAAGAAACTTTAATTGATGTTTAATTTAGGTTCTGGCGAGCCTCAAAGGAATCGGCTAATTTAGCCACCTCAATGTTAGTTACTATCGAATAATGCAACAGATTCAAGGAAGTTATCGACCATGATTAGTTGTACCAAATCACTAATATTAGAAATACAAGCTGCTCAATACCACTTGTTCAAGGTGTTGGTCTGGAGTCTAATGAAGTCTACACTGCCCTGGTTGAAGCTTGTTCAACATACACTCTCGACGATATTTGACAGGTATACAATGATATGCTCTTAGCACAGCTATCTTCACAACACTCTAATTAGAGAATCTTTATCACTCAAAACAGAAATGAATTTCTGTGCTTTATTTACCAAACAACGTCGTATGAAACAGTGCTGCCCAGTGCTCGAATGACCCTCGCACAGCTCAAGCCTGGTTTTCGAAAAACTTGAAAAACTGTTCAGGCTCTGACTCAAAGAATCGATGTACCAAAGACACCAACTTCTACACTCTGAAAGCATCATCATACTCCGAAATTGCCTCCTCTCCTGTCATATTTCTTCTTTGCAAAGGCATGCTGTTCCCTGGTTTGCTTAAGAGTATTTTTTGCTATTTCAATACTCTATTGACCCTAAGATAAACCAGGTTCAGCATTCGTTTCTACGGATGGAAGGTTGTCACGAGCTCCCGTAGTAGCTGAAGCTCTAGGTTGGAACGCCATACTGTACGATTAGGACCTTATTTTGTTACGTACACACTTATGAAGCTGTGTTGGAACACCTTACTGTACGATTAGGCCCTTATTTTGTTGCGTACACACTCATGAAGCTGTGCAGAAGTAAGAGTACGTTGATACTCAATACCAATTGAACAAGCGATTCGCCAGCATCACTGAAGAGATAGTCTGGACAAGTTTTACCCAGACTGTCTCTACACTAAACGCCTAATACGCGCAGGTGGCATTACCAATTAGCACTATACGAAGCACTACCCTGTAGCAATACACTCAACTTACAAACAACTGTAACCAGTAACAACGTAAGCAGGCCCGTATCGTAAAGAAATCAGCGCAAACGCAATGCAGAGGACACAATGACTTAACGTCAGATACCCCATATAACGAAGGCAGGGGATAGATTAAAGGCCTGTACCACCTGTGTTCGTAATACATCAGTTGCAGCAGCAGCAGCAGCAGCAGCAACAACAACAACAACAACAGCAACAAAAAAGTAGCAGCAACAACAGCAGCAACGGTGCTGCATCTGTGCAGCACCGGAAACAGTGGCAACAGAGGCAGCTGCAAGAGAAGCAGCTGCAGCAGCAACTCCAGCAGCAACAGAAACTGCGGTAATAGAAACAGCATCAGCAGCAACAACAACAGCATTAGCAGCAGCAACAACATCAACAGCAGTAATAGTAACAGCAACCACAACAAGAGCAGGACCAGCAGTAGCAGCTGTTATAGCAGCAACAGTGGCGACAAGAGGAGTTGTTTCAGCAGCTGTAACAGCTGCAGCAGCAGCAACAACAACAACTGTAGCAGCAGCAGCAACAGTAACAGCAGCAGCAACAACAACAGCAGCTGCAACAACAGCAGTAGTCTTAACCAACGATTATCGTCACCTTTCTTACAGTTGAGTCTTCACTGGGATGAAGTGGTGGGTTAATTTTCCTAATCTTCAGCAATAACAAACTTAACTTTAATAGCTGAGAAAAAGAAGCAATTTTACCCCAGGGATAGAAAGGCACTAGTGAGGACTTACTGGTTTGTGACAGTGAGAGACAAAGAGAGAGAGAGAGAGGGAGAGACAGAGAGACAGAGGGAGAGAGAGAGAGAGAGAGAGAGAGAGAGAGAGAGAGAGAGAGAGAGAGAGAGAGAGAGAGAGAGAGAGAGAGAGAGAGAGAGAGAGAGAGAGAGAGAAGAGCCAGAAGTAAACAGAAAGTTTCAGGATGAGATAGTTTACATTGAGGAAGTTTGATTAAAGAAAAACTTTGATGATTAAATGAATTATCAAACGAAAAGATTTTTTACAATAAGATAATATCTTTTTGTAGTAATAAAAATTCCTAATTTGTAAGTTAATTTTATGGATGTAATTTCTCTTAGTGATTTATAATTATGAATGTCACTGTTACATTATCGTCTTTGTTTGCTTATGTTTGAGTAAGTAACCTTGATGCCGGTGAGGGGCTCTTGATCCAAAGAATTGCACGCTGTTCTCCCTTTCCTTGCATGGAACCTGATTGTCTCTCAATACCCATGCTCTGCGTGACCCCTACGGGTTTAGCGATAACCAGTAATAATAATGATAGTTAATAATAAGTGTATATTTGTTTGCATGTGCGCTCCTTTTTAAGTATGAGTGTGTATTTGCACGTGTCAGTGCGACTCTGTGTTTGTTTTGTAATCAAGTCAAAGTGATGGGTTGTGAGCGGCGCATTACCCAGGCAAACACTGCACACAGCATGCCAGACTTGCTGTTTATATCTGCACTGTCAGGCAAACACTGCACACAACCTGCCAGACTTGCTGTTTATATCTGCACTGTCAGGCAACACTCACCTACCCTCAGCCAAGATGTAAATCATGTCGCTACTGCCACAGTTAATGTTTATATATTGTTTGTTGTTCTCTCGTGGTTTTGTGAATTGATTGCTGTGTGTGTGTGTGCACTCACTTATATGCTGTTGCAGGGGTCGATACACAGCTCCTGACCCCATGTGTGCCTGTTTGTGTATTGTGTGAGATAATCTGCGTATGTACTTCGATATTTACATTTATACTGGTTAAGTTTACACTCGTGGATTCCCGTCTTCTGATATAAATGTTTCTAATAACCTTTTAAAATTTTAAATATGTAGGCACTGACATCTACTTCATTTCAGTTATCTAACATTATTAGTAAAAGGAATTCCTCCGTTTACCCAATACAAGACTTATGACGTCTAAATATTGTTGCTACTAAAACATCTCTGTGTATATTTTCCCCATCATTTTATTTCCTGTTGTGTAGAAATTAAATCTCGCTCTCTTGTCTTCCAGAGAGGCCATTACTAACGTCTTGAATCATTATTTTGTTAATATCCTTCCATGCTTTACTCAGGTTAATTCGTTGATTAATATACCAACAAATTTTCCTCAATAATTCTGACAACTTACGTCATTCTTTTCATTGTAGCGCATTAAAAGCTTGAAATAATAGAGCATTTGGCTCTTATTTAAATTGCTTTTAACCCACTATGCAGAAGTATTTGAACAATTTATATTTTCACGATTATTTTTCAAGTTATGACACCGTGGCATAGTCTCGTTCCAAATTTGCTATAGCTTTTTTTCGTGAATCATGATGGCAGCTTTGAAGGGACGTGAGCTAGAGTTTGCCACAATCATGCCTGTGTATGATTCGTCTGTAAAAACTTGCATTTGGTTTTGGTGTATAAAAATATACCTAGTTGGATGAGTCTTATTAGAGCCAACTGTCCGAGTGGTTAACGCACTGGCCTGTGAGTAGGACTCTTCTTGTCATGGGTCAAGCCCCACCCGTTCCCTGATCTGCGTATGTTATAAAAAATACATTCCTTTTGTTATCCATATAATTTGAAATCTATTATCATGGCATTAATAAGATAATCTATTTTTTTTGGTGATAACTTGTTATTTCTAATAATGATTTATTTAGCTTTATGTTCTTAGAATTTAATCACACAAATTATAATTATGAGTGTACAAGTCACCCATTTGTGTGTCATTTACCACAGTAAATTGTCAAAACAAAGTTCTAATTTGTTCTCCTCATTGTACTTTCATAATACATAAAGTTACAGGTATATGCGTCTTGCTTTCCGGATGGTTACAAAGATGCTAGAAAATATTGCATCCCCTTAAGAGTGCATATACCGAGAAGTGTGTGCATGTGTCACTCTCTACATACAGAGAGTAAATGCACACAGACTGTAAGCACTCTTGAGTACATACAACCTGAGAGGTGTGTATATCTCTCAAGGTAAATATTTTTAGAGGCGAGTATGAACACAAAAAGATATCAGTTAGTGTATATACGTCGAGTGGTGTATATTTCTCTGAATAATATTCAACAAGTAATGTATATACACCTTGAGGTATATATGCACAAAAATTAGTGTGTACATGTATATATAGAGAAGTGCGTATTTCTCATTGAATACACATCAAGAGATGTGCATCTTTCAGTGTTTATATATTCTTAGTAAACACAGCGAGAGGTATATCTCAATATGTGCCAAGAGGTATTTGGTATGTATGCATCCAGAGATGTGTATCTCTTGGTGTTATGCACATCGGGAAGTGTGCTTCTCTGTATATGTACACTGTGAGGCGTGTGTTTCCTTTGAATGTACACCAACAGGCGTTTATTTCTGTAATGTACACCAAGATTACAGAAATACACGCCACACAGTTCAGTTGAATTACGTCATCAATGACACAGGTGCAGTCACTTGGCTTTAAAGCTCACAAACACAACATTTTTTCTGCCTAACTGAGGTTTGCTTACCACATTGTTATCATTCTGATCTCGATTCCGTCATTAATTATGTATCGCCGATGGGGTACCTTTCAGAGGATGCCTGAATTTTTTTCCTTACTTATCGTTTCTTTATATATAAGAATCTACGTGAAGCTGTAATTTTTTTTCTCGTGTACAACCATTGCTTTTGCTGCGTCTAATTTCTCACGATTCTTTCCTTATTCTTCCCTTCATACAAACATACACAGCTACTTGGAATTATGAGTGAGTTGATGTACAGGGGATGGGGGGCAGGTCTAATAATATATATTAAATACCTGTCCTTGAGTAAGCTAGCACACTGTGTGTTGCTGCTGCCGGGAATAATCCCGCTCCTTAAGAATGATCTTTAATCCTTCACAGCATGTCTTATTATAATGTATATCAGTTTGTCTAGAAACTCACTGTTAGCGGTAATCATTAATTTTATGTAATGGCAGGGCTGTAACAGAGTTGGGCTGTATTCATCCTGATTAAGTTAATCCAGTTAAAGCACACAGTGCCAGGTCTGACAACCACAGGGGTCTGCACCTTACTAATCAGCAAACGGTGGAGGTCACTAGACAGATAAACAGAGGATTAGACGAACATGCGACTTGAGACAGAGTAAGAAACATAGGTATACACTCTCGGTAATTCACGTCTTCATGTAAACACTGATTCCAAAATGAAAAAATGGATTAACAACTGTGCACATAAGGTCTCCTAGGCCAGCCCTTGTGGCCTCGGGACTCACTAAATTACCTGAGAAAGATATCAGGAAACACAGCTAAACAGTAGATGAGGCAGACTATGTAAACATTCCTTTTGGGTTGTTGCTAATAATTTAGAAGAGATTCACTCGTCTTCACTCGTTGGTGAATTAATCTAGATGTTAGTTAATAAAAATAGTGATACATCAATATAATGTTTGATAGAGACTCTGAAGGAAAACAAAACTTTTTTTTTTCTATTCTCTAAGAGCCTGAGCGTATCAGCCAAACTTGGCAGCTCCCTCGTTTAGTCTCCCTAAATCGGCGAAAAAAATAGGGAAGAAATACCAGTGTAAAAGCCTTCCTTCCCGAATCTCTTCCCTACCAAAGTTGTGTCTAACATTTTTCCCCGGGCCAATGAGTCCTGTTTTTGTCCTGGTCGCCGACGTCCTGATGTTTGTCTGCTGATTAAAGCTGAAATGTCAGTCAGTTTTTTTTTTTTTGTCTTTTTTTTCACTGCTTGCTGGAGTTCTTTCTTTTTGCAGTGAAGAAATTTATTTTATCAAAGAAAATAACTGCATCTATAACTATGTTTTATTATATAATTTATTTTCATCGCCAAGATAATTGTTATAGATTGTTTGTCTTTTTTTATCCATCAATTTGACTGATTCCTTTAAGGTAGGGGATGTGACAGTGTCCGTAAAATGATGTTGTCTAAATATTTCCCGCATGTAACATTTCCATGGCCTGGTCTGTTACCCAGTCGTCGTCTCTCTATCTACTTACATAGTAGACGAAGACATAAACATCAAAGCTCTTGTCTTTCCATTTCACTTACTGGAAACGCAGACAAAGAGAATTTATTCAAACCTTTAAGGCACTATGAATATGACCTTCTCGAAGAGCAAGAACTGTTTTAAATACAAAGAAAATCGATGACACAAAACAGTTGTATAAATCTTCATGGACGAAGCTGCAACACCAACGTTGGTCAAGGTTTTCCTCACAATCATAGTCGTACAATGCTAAATTAAATTGTTCTCAGCAGCAGTAAGTGTACAAAAAAATAGTATCTTTAGGAACCGATAAAATAAAAAAATGGGCATACATTGGCTTCACGTAAATAGTGCCAAAGGTGATCCATGAATACTCACTCTTTAACAATGGTGGATCTTGTAGCCATCACGTCAGGGATGGTGCCTTCCTGATGTTGAAAGGCTCTTTATCTAAGGAATTGGAGCTACTTTTTCCTACTCTCGTCAAACGTGATTGCCTTCTATTTCAAGGCTCTACCTGACCTGACCACTGGAGGTGGTGCTTGACCATGTGTATGGTCAAAATGAAAATATTAGTGACCCGTGAAAACTTAACGTCTGCTAGGTAAGACATTGTAATGACTGATACAAGTAGTGATGATAGTGATGGTGGTGGTGATGATAGTGATGGTGGTGGTGATGATAGTGATGGTGGTGGTGATGATAGTGATGGTGGTGGTGATGATAGTGATGGTGGTGGTGATGATAGTGATGGTGGTGGTGATGATAGTGATGGTGGTGGTGATGATAGTGATGGTGGTGGTGATGATACTGATGGTGGTGGTGATGATAGTGATGGTGGTGGTGATGATAGTGATGGTGGTGATGATGATACTGATATTGGTGGTGATGATACTGATGATGGTGGTTAAATAGTATCATATAGCATAGCATAGTATTGTATATTACAGTATAGCAGAGCATAGTATTGTATAGTATATTACCATATAGTACCAGCAATCACCTTCCTTCTCACCATTACCTTCCTTCTCACCATCACCTTCCTTCTCACCATCACCTTCCTTCTCACCATCACCTTCCTTCTCACCATCACCTTCCTTCTCACCATCACCTTCCTTCTCACCATTACCTTCCTTCTCACCATCACCTTCCTTCTCACCATCACCTTCCTTCTCACAATCACCTTTCTTCTCACCATCACCTTCCTTCTCAACATCACCTTCCTTCTCACCATCACCTTTCTTCTCACCATCACCTTCCTTCTCACCATCACCTTCCTTCTCACCATCACCTTCCTTCTCACCATCACCTTCCTTCTCACCATCACCTTCCTTCTCACCATCACCTTCCTTCTCACCATCATATTCCTTCTCACCATCACCTTCCTTCTCACCATCACCTTCCTTCTCACCATCACCTTCCTTCTCACAATCACCTTCCTTCTCACCATCACCTTCCTTCTCACAATCACCTTCCTTCTCACCATCACATTCCTTCTCACCATCACCTTCCTTCTCACCATCAACTTCCTTCTCACAATCACCTTCCTTCTCACCATCACCTTCCTTCTCACAATCACCTTCCTTCTCACCATCACATTCCTTCTCACCATCACCTTCCTTCTCACCATCAACTTCCTTCTCACCATCACCTTCCTTCTCACAATCACCTTCCTTCTCACCATCACATTCCTTTTCACCATCACCTTCCTTCTCACCATCACCTTCCTTCTCACCATCACCTTCCTTCTCACAATCACCTTCCTTCTCACCATCACCTTCCTTCTCACCATCACCTTCCTTCTCACTATCACCTTCCTTCTCACCATCACATTCCTTCTCACCATCACCTTCCTTCTCACCATCAACTTCCTTCTCACAATCACCTTCCTTCTCACCATCACCTTCCTTCTCACAATCACCTTCCTTCTCACCATCACATTCCTTCTCACCATCACCTTCCTTCTCACCATCAACTTCCTTCTCACCATCACCTTCCTTCTCACAATCACCTTCCTTCTCACCATCACATTCCTTTTCACCATCACCTTCCTTCTCACCATCACCTTCCTTCTCACCATCACCTTCCTTCTCACAATCACCTTCCTTCTCACCATCACCTTCCTTCTCACCATCACCTTCCTTCTCACCATCACCTTCCTTCTCACCATCACCTTCCTTCTCACAATCACCTTCCTTCTCACCATCACCTTCCTTCTCACAATCACCTTCCTTCTCACCATCACCTTCCTTCTCACAATCACCTTCCTTCTCACCATCACATTCCTTCTCACCATCACCTTCCTTCTCACCATCACCTTCCTTCTCACCATCACCTTCCTTCTCACCATCACCTTCCTTCTCACCATCACCTTCCTTCTCACCATCACATTCCTTCTCACCATCACCTTCCTTCTCACCATCACCTTCCTTCTCACCATCACCTTCATGTTTTAGGTGTATCAGCAGCATTTGTGTTCAGGAGAATCAGCATTAACAAAAATAACAGCAACAGTAACGGCAGCAAAACCATCAACAACAACAGCAATAAAAGCAGCAGGAGCAGCAGCAACAATAGCAGCATCCACATTACTAACAGCAGCATCATTGACAGAAGCAACAGCAGCAGAATAACCAGCGGCAGATGTAACAGCAACAATATCAGTAGCAGTGGCTACATATGCGGCTGCAGCAGCAGCAGCTGCTGCTGCTATGACAGAAACAATAGCCGCAGAAGCTGCAATGGCAGCAACAACATCAGCAAAAAAGACAACTTTAGCAGCAACAGCAGCAAGAAAAATAAAAACAGCAGCAGAAGCTTCAATGGCAGTAACACCATTAGCAACAGCAACAACAAAAACAACAGGATCAGCAATAGAAGATGCAATAACAGCAACAATAACAACATCAACAGCAGGAGGAACAACAGCAGCAACAGCAGTAGCAGCAGCAGAAGCTACAGAAGAGGCAACAACAGCAGCAGCAGCAAAAATATGAACAGTTGCCACAGCACCACTACCACCACCACCAGCAGCTATAGCAGCAGCAACAGGACCAGCAGCATCAACGGAGGCAGTAGCAACAACAGCAGAACTATCAGCAACAGTTGTAACAGCAACAATAGCAGCAGTGACAACAGGTGCAGCAGCAACAACAGAAGCAGCACTTGCAGGAACAATAGCAGCAGCAACAAAACTAACAGCAGCAACAGAGACAGTAGTAACAGCAGAATTATCAGCAAGCAACAGCTGTAACCGCAAGAAATGCAATAGCATTGGCGACGGGTGCAGCTGCGGCAGCAGCAGCAGCAGAAACTGCAGCAGCAGCAACAACAGCAGCAGCAACAACAGCAGTAAGAGCAGCAACAACAACAGCAGCAATAAAAGCAACAAACATACAGCAGCAGCAGAAGGTGCATTAGCAGAATAACAGCAGTACCAACAGGATAAACAACAACAGAAGCAGCAGAAGCTGTTTTAGTAGCAACAACAAAAGAAACATGAACAGCAACAACAAAAGGTGCAGAAGCAGCAACCCAGCAGAAGCAAGAACAACAGCAGCATTAACAACAACAAAAAGCACCAGAAATAACAACAACACAAACAACAACAGGAGCAATAATCACTACAGGAGAAATAAAAACAGAAACATCAGAAGCTGTTTAGGTAGCAGCAACATAAGAAGCAACAACAGCAGCAGCAGCAGCAGAAGATGCAGAAGCAGCAACAACAGCAGCAGCAACTCCAAAAACAGTAGTGCCGGCAGCACCACCAGCAACAATAGTAGCAGCATCCATAGCAGCAGCAACAGAAGCAGCAGCATCAACAGTGGTTGTAACAACAACAGCAGTACTATCAACAGCAACTGTAAATGCAACAATATCAGTACTATCAACAGCATCTGTAAATGCAACAATAGCAGTAGTGGCGACAGGTGCAGCAACAACACCAACAAGAGAAGCAGTAACAACAGGAGCAGAAGTAGCAGCATCAATAATACTAATCTGGTTCGTACTTCTCTAGCTATTGATGTTTCCGGAGTCTACTCCATATCCTGCTCTTCTTGTCCTCTCCAATACTTTGGAGAAACTGGCCGCTCTCTTTCTGACAGACGTAAAGAGCACAAAAGAGGCGTTGGACTTGCCGACAGTAATAATGCTCTTTTTTGTCGTGTTAAAGATCAGTCATGGTATTGACTGGTCCTCTGTCAAAACTGTCTACCCTTCTTCTAGCCTTCACAGACGCCATCTTGTTGCAGCATTCCTTATACACAACTTTCCTAATATGAATCTTAGTCGTGGCTTTGTCTCTGTAGAAGCCTTCTTTTCTCATTGCATCGTCAAATGCTCCAAACTTCAGAACACTTGTGACTTGACCTGATCTTTATCTCCTCCTCTTCTTACCTCTTCTCCTTTCCTATATTTTCTTTGTCTTTCCTTTTTACTGCCTAGGTGTGTTCTATCCTATGGTTTTTACCCCCCTGTGTTTTTGGTCACACCCTAGTGCACCATTAGCTCTCCTACAGTGCTCCTTTTTCTTGGTCTTAGACTTCGTCCACTTCTACTACTACTACTGATGCTACTATTACTACTACCGCTACCACTTCCTCTGCTGTCTCCACTTAGTTCTTTTTATTTTTCTGCCTCCTCTCTTTCTCACCTCACTGCCCTCCTATCGTATACATACTGGCTTCCTTACTTTCGTGCGTTAGTGTGTACCTAGTTAATGGTCCAAGTCGGACCGAAACGTCATCATAGGTTCCTTTCTTCTATTTGCGCATATAAATAACAGTTGCAGCAGCAGCACCAGCAGCTGTACCAACAGCAGCAGCTGTACCAACAGCAGCAGCTGTATCAACAGCAGCAGCTTCTGCAGCAGCAACAACAGCAGCTACAACAACAGCAGCTGCTGCAACAGCAGCAGCAGCAGCAGCAGCAACTCAGTCTTATTCAACGCTTATCGTCACCTTCCTTAGAGTTGAGTCTTCAATGGTGATTTAATTTTTCTAATCTTCAGCAATAACAAACTTAATAGGTGAGTAAAAGAAGCAGTTTTACCCCAAGGACATAAAGGCACTAGTGAGGAATTACTGGTTTGTGACAGTGTGTGTGAGAGAGAGAGAGAGAGAGAGAGAGAGAGAGAGAGAGAGAGAGAGAGAGAGAGAGAGAGAGAGAGAGAGAGAGAGAGAGAGAGAGAGAGAGAGAGAGAGAGAGAGAGAGAGAGAGAGAGAGACAGACAGACAGACAGACAGACAGACAGACAGACAGACAGACAGACAGACAGAGACAGACAGACAGACAGAGACAGAGACAAACAGAAAGTTTCAGGATGAGAGAGTTTACATTGAAGAAGTTTGATTAAAGAGAAACTCTGATGAATAAATGAATTGTCAGACAAAAAGTTTTTTCCAATAAGAAAATATCTTTTTTGAAGTAATAAAAATTCCTATTTTATAAGTTAATTTTTGGATGTAATTATTTTTGTTAATGATTTATAATTATGAATGTCAGTGTTATATTACCGTCTTTGTCTTATGTGTGAGTAAATTGTCTTGATTAAAATAATTGTATGCTGTTCTCAATTTCCTTGCAATGAACCCGATTGCCTCTCATTATCCAAGCTCTATGTGACCCCTACGGGTTTAACCCTTGCTAATAATAATAACAACAACATTAATGAAAATATTAATGATTACAACTCTGTATGTGTATTTGTTTGCATGTTTGCTTATTCTCCTTGTTTTTTTTTATGTTTCAGTATTTGTGTCTGTAAGTTCTTACCTACTTGTGGTTCCTGGAGTTAAATTTCAGCTCCTGGCCCTGTCGTTGAACTTGCCACTGCCAGGTTTACTCCGTCCTAAGCTTCTGACACTTGTCGTACCTATTAACAAACTATGTATGAAACGTGTCTCTGCAGCATCCTACTCTAGGTCACTCCACGTCCTAACCACCTCGAGCTGAACAAATATTTCCTGACATCCCCGTAACACACCAGTGTCTTTAATATCTAACTGTTCCATCGTATACCTGTTTCCTCTCTCACGAACAGTTATTCTTGTTCAACCTACCAATTGAAAGCCTTCCCTCCCAGATATTTTTATGTCGTTATCACATTTCACCTTTTTTTCTTCTGTCCTCTAATGCTGCCAGGTTCGGGTCCTCTAGTCCCTTCGTTGCAAATCACTGCGAGGGTTGCATCATGAGTCTGACTGGAAGTGTATCTGACTGAAAGTGACTGGAAGTGTACTTCGAGTAGCTGCTCTTCTCTGTTCTTGATATCTTTTTCTGTTCTCCCTCAGCTGTTTTTTCACCATTACCATTATGTCCTGATCCAGTTGTACACATTTGCAGCTGGTGGTTTCCAGCCATGTTTTCTAACTTGCTTCCTGTTTCCAGCTATGTGTGTACAAAAATTTAATTTAATTAGGCGTTGTTTACCATAGTGAAACCTCCAGTCCTATTTCTTCCTCTCCTCTTATATACCCGATTATCGGTATGATCTCACATTCCTTGTTGTCCAGTCTCCTGCTTTCTGACCTCCCTTCAGTTTCTAGAGTACACAGATCATCGGTGATTTCCCTCTTCCTTCTTTCCATGGATTTTTCCTCCATATATCTTTGTTTTCACAATTTTCCTTACTGTCTCTCTTATCACCTTAGCCTTCACATCTTCAGAGAGAATCTCTGATATTGACTTTCCTTTTTTGTCTTTTCCAGATTCCTCTGCTCTTCTTTCCTTCATTATTTGTGCCCCTTCTATCCTTCCCGTCATTTCCTCCATGATTTCCATTTGTTTCTTAATTTCCTCTTCCAGTTTAACGGCTCCTTCTTCTGCCATATAAGCCCTATTTACCTCTTCTGAAACCTCTTTCCTTCCTTTGTTGCATATTTGCACAATTTTCTCCCTTAGGGAGGAAATTGTGCCAATATGCTTCCTCAATTGGCTCTTCAGGGCAGCTATTATCCCGTCAGGATAATACCATCCTCTGCTCTCACTCCCCAATTGGTCTCTGTTTTTTTTAACGGTTCTCTGTTTTACAATTTTCTTTCATGCACGAGCAAGTGCGAGTTAGGTTATCATGAAGTACAAGTAAGCTACAGTGACAGTCTTCCCTTACACTTAGAACTACAGCCCATGGTGAATTACAATGTGATTCTCCAGTGTTTTTGTGTATGTTAACATGTTTGTACATATCTACTTATGGAAATGTAAGTGTCCATAAAGAGTGAGTACCTGAGGGAGTGTGTGTGTACTCACCTAATTGTACTCACCTAATTGTGGTTGCAGGGGTCGAGACTCAGCTCCTGGCCCCGCCTCTTCGCTGTCTGCTACTGGGTCTCTGCTCTCCCTGTTCCATGAGCTTTATCATACCTCGTCTTATAACTATGTATGGTTCCTGCCTCCACTATATCTTTCTCTAGACTATTCCACTTCCTCACTACTCTGTGGCTGAAGAAATGATTCCTAACATCCCTTTGACTCATCTGAGTACTCACCTAATTGTACTCACCTAATTGTGGGTGCAGGGGTCGAGACTCAGCTCCTGGCCCCGCCTCTTCGATGTCTGCTACTGGGTCTCTGCTCTCCCTGCTCCATGAACTTTATCATACCTTGTCTTAAAACTATGTATGGTTCCTGCCTCCACTATATCTTTCTCTAGACTATTCCACTTCCTGACTACTCTGTGGCTGAAGAAATGCTTCCTAACATCCCTTTGACTCATCTGAGTCTTCAGCTTCCAGTTGTGTCCCCTTGTTTCTGTGTTCCCTCTCTGGAACATCCTGTCACTGTCTACCTTGTCAATTCCCCGCAGTATTTTGTATGTCGTTATCATGTCTCCTCTGACCCTTCTTTCCTCCAGTGTTGTTAGTCCTATTTCCCTCAACCTTTCTTCATAAGACAGACCCCTGAGTTGTGGAACTAACCTTGTCGCAAACCTTTGCACTTTCTCTAGTTTCTTTACGTGCTTGACCAGGTGTGGGTTCCAGACTGGTGCTGCATATTCTAGTATGGGCCTGACGTAAACGGTGTACAGTGTCTTGAACGATTCCTTGTTAAGGTAACGGAACGCTAATCTTAGGTTTGCCAGTCGCCCATATGCTGCCCCAGTTATCTGGTTGATGTGTGCCTCCGGAGACGTGCTTGGCGTTATACTTACCCCAAGGTCTTTCTCCTTTGCCGAGGTTTGTAGCCTTTGTCCGCCTAGCCTGTAGTCTGTCAGCGGTCTTCTTTGCCCTTCTCCGATCTTCATGACTTTGCATTTGGTGGGATTGAATTCGAGAAGCCAGTTGCTAGACCAGATGTCAAGCTTGTCCAGGTGTCTTTGAAGTCCTGCTTGGTCCTCCTCCGAAGTGTTTCTCTTCATTAATTTCACGTCATCCGCGAACAGAGACACTTCTGAGTCTATCCCATCCGTCATGTCATTTACATATACCAAGAATAACACTGGTCCTAGGACTGACCCCTGCGGTACGCCGCTCGTCACAGGCGCCCACTGTGATACCTCATCACGCACCATGACCCGTTGTTGCCTCCCTGTGAGGTATTCCCTGATCCATTCCAGTGCCCTTCCTGTTATACATGCTTATTCTTCCAACTTCTTTACTAATCTCATGTGAGGAACTGTGTCGAAGGCCTTCCTGCAGTCCAGGAAAATGCAATCAACCCACCCTTCTCTCTCTTGCCTTACCTCTGTTACTTTATCATAGAACTCTAGGAGGTTTGTTACACAAGATTTTCCTTCCCGGAATCCGTGCTGTCTGGTGTTTATTATCCTGTTCAGCTCGAGGTGCTCCACCATTCTTTTCCTGATGATTTTCTCCAGGACTTTGCACACTATACATGTAAGTGACACCGGTCTATAGTTTAGTGCCTCTTTTCTGTCTCCTTTATTAAAGATGGGGACTACGTTGGCCTTATTCCATACCTCAGGTAACTGCCCATTTTCAAGGGATGTGTTGAATATTATGGTAAGTGGCACACTCAGTACCTCAGCTCCTTCCCGAAGAACCCACGGGGAGATATTGTCCGGACCCATGGCCTTTGAGGTATCAAGATCACTGAGTAACTGCTTCACCTCCTCAGTTGTGTGTATGCCCTCTAGCACTTGATACATCCCTTGTTGGTGATGCACCCCGTCCTGTCTACCCAGCTGCCTTCCTTCCTCCACTGTGAATACTTCCTTAAACCTCAAGTTGAGCTCCTCACATACCTCTTGATTGTTACTTGTGAGTTCCCTATCTTCTCTCCTCAGCCTTACCACCTGGTCCTTAAAATGGTATAAAATACCGACAAGTTGATGAATAAGACACATTTACAACAGTTGGGAATCTTTATTGTTGAAACGTTTCGCCTACACGGTGGGCTTCATCTGTCAAATACAGACAATGGATTAAAGGCAGCAGAAGTGACTAGGTAAAGATGATGTAACGAGTCCACAGAGTTGTACTCACAACTCCGTCAGCAGCAACTTGGTGAGTACAACATCGAGAGTAAAACTTGGAGAGTACAGCTTGGAAAGTACATCTCCGAGTGCAACATGCAAAGTACAGCTTGGTGAGTACAAGTTGGTGAGTACAACTTGGTGAGTAGTGTCCCTCAATTGTCCACTTCCATTGAGATCAAACTTTGGGTTTTCTAAAGATCTTTCGAGTTTGCTTATCTATTTAAATCTGTGTCTACTGAGCTTCTGACTCAGTGTTACACTGTAACTCTGTACCGCAACATCTATGCGTCTCTGTCTCTTCGAATCTCTTATGAATATCTGTATCTCTTAGTTTTTCTCAGTATCTCTGCGTCTCTCACTGTCTCATTCACTGATATTCTATCGTCCTTTCTCTCTCTCTCCCTCTCTTAAATTATAGGTTCATCAACGTATCAATGTCACATTCACTATATAATACGAAATACTGAAAACAGTATCAATCTGAACATTTATTAAAATTAATCACACTAAAACATCAATCATTTTAATAAAAATGAGTAAGATAAATTCAGTAAAGTATTTAAAATTCTAATTATCATTCAAAAAACGTGCAATTAAATAATATAATGACATTTTTATTTTCTCTCCAAACAGAAATAGTTCACTCGCTTTCTGTGTGTGTATTTACCAACTTGTGTAGACGGGGGTCGAGCATATACTGGGTCATAACCTCTCGAAAGTAGAAGTGAATTCACCAACTCCTCATTTAGTTCATTCTACTTGTTTGTTTGCTACCTTAGTCTGAAGAAATATTTCCCATCATCTTTGTGGCTCATCTTTGTTCTTGGTTTCCACCATTGCCGTCATGTGTATAGTTTTTCAAACTCTGAATACTTTATAAGTATATCTGTCTTCCAAGGTTGTGAGATTTAATTTTTTTAGTCTAACATCAAAGTTCAATCGTCTCAGTTCCTGAGCCACATGAGTTGCCAGCCTCTTAAGTTCTCAGGCGTGGACTCCATATACAAAAAATAGACCTTTTGTACGTCGTATAAAATATAACGAAGAATTCTTTTATGGGGA
Source organism: Cherax destructor (assembly GCA_009830355.1). Classification (NCBI taxonomy): domain Eukaryota; kingdom Metazoa; phylum Arthropoda; class Malacostraca; order Decapoda; family Parastacidae; genus Cherax; species Cherax destructor. The sequence goes on along the minus strand of WNWK01002601.1, from coordinate 123,178 downwards.
TTTCAAAAGAAATTTCCAAAATCTGTTAGCCTTACATATGCTGCTAATATGCACACCTCTGACGACATGTTCGGTGTATTGATTACTATCAGCTTTTTCTCTTCACTTTCTGTGATTTCTTCAATTCCAGTTTATACACTTTATCTAGTTTTATTTCATACTCTCCGATTTGTATATTATACTTGTCTGGTTTAAACTATAATAGTCACTTCTTTGTCAAACACTTCCTATATCCAATTTCTTTTTGCGTTCTTATTCTTCACAATAGTTTCACTTTATCAGTAAACACTGATACAATTTTTGTTATCTACTCTCGCCGATAATGTGTTTATACACTTTACTTGTTACTCTCACCCGTGTTTCCTTTCTTACACTCTCAGTCTTGCAAACAATTGCAGACAGGCGATCTTAACAATGCAAGACAAGCAATGGGGGTGGAAATCTTTAGCTCAGGTACTTCCACACTTCTGAGAGAGGTGCTGGATGGAGTCTCTCACGATGCCATAGTCTGAGAAAACTTCCCCACATTTCTATTGTTGCTAACTTTGCAACATTGCACAGCTCCTGACGACGCACTGAAAATTGTGAAAGTACTTGATTCCCCATCCCCCCACACGTGGCTTGTCTTGAACTCTCAGTCTTATATATGTAAGTGAAGTATTTGATCCATTTTAGTAATTTTCTTTGCACCACTACTTCAGTTTTTGAAGACATTTTATGCCTTTGATCAGTCCACGATATTAAATTAATTTTCTGTAGCGCATAGTAAATATTGGTGGTAATTCGAAAATGTCTCCCAAGACAGGAAAGTGGCTTACCAGAGCATCCTGCAGCAGCTTATGCAGTGTCCAAGTGAATGTACTTGTCTTTTCTTTCTGGAAAAAATCCTTCGAATTTCTTAAAAAATAATTAATAATTTCAAGGACGAGTGATTCATGTAAAGAAAGTCAACAGTAGGCTTTTTAAACAATTGAAAGTTAATAATAGTGTTCAATGTAAATTGTGGAAATGAGACTTTCACTGGAGTAGTATAATTATGGCCAGGTGTTGTTGGAAGTCCCAGTAAAGATAAAAAAAAAACACTTACTACCCCGACTTATTACCTCGTCTGGTGTATCAGTCAATGACTGGTTGAAAGTTCCAAATTCAGCAGTAACTGAAAACACATTTGAAGATCATCACTCACACATCCTCAGGCACCACTGAGTACATTTATTGGCTGTTGGTTGTATATAGATGAAGTGAAAAACCTGAAGGAGGATGGAGAACTCAGGGCAGTTGAAAGAGATTTGAGAGGAGATGAGCAGAAGATTCATGAGGAGACTGGACCAGTACATATAATCATAAAACATCAGTTGAAACTAGAGAGCTTAATGATACTGATGGAGGAAATGATAATGCTACTGAGTGACCTGGATATCATAAGAACTATAAGATTGATAATATACATCCACGGTGCTCATCACTTGCTCCTAGGCTGGCTTCTGTATATATTTCTAGTCTCCAGATTATGTCCATGAACTGTATTGATTAAAAACCACTTTAAGGCGAAACATCTGCGAGTAAAGATTCCCAGATGTTGCACATGTCTAATTCTTCATCTTCATGAGCTCTGACAGAAGATGTGATCTTGAACTGTTGACTTATATGGGTGTGTATTGCAGTCTTGATTCTGCTTAGCTCTGGACACTGGCGTTTAGTGTCCGTGATCCGCTTGGTGATGCACGAAGCTTCCCTCCACTCGTATAGTACTGGTGATTGATTCTAGTAGTAATTTACGAGGCTTCCCTCCACTCTGATCCTTTGGGTGGTTAACGAGGCTTCATTTATATCATTCGGTACACACAGTTTGCTCGTTGAACCCTCACTCGAGTATTGGTTACTAACGAGTTTGTTTACGTCACGTTTATGCGTCTACTTATTTGCAGATCTGATATCTTCTGCACGGATTATTCTTTTTGAAAATCAAAATGCATATTTTCTCAGGCTTTTCAAAAATAAAAGAAATTAATAATCAAGTTTGTAGGATTATTGAATTTTAACTTAATGATAGATAAAAATGAGAGAATGGGGAGTTAAAAAGATGAAGGGGATTCGGAAAATAATGGACGCAAAGGAATTAAGGAGAAAGGGTAATTAAGATTACTTTGGAAAGACAGATAGTAGAAGACTTGGAAGTTCACACCGAGGTTATCTGCTGTGAACTACCTCCTTGTATCTATATTAAGGACTAGCTAGCATTTGTTATATAGGTGTACTAGTCAAGAAAAGAAAAGCAGAAGTAAAAACAGCGATAGGAAAACAGAAAAAACAGAGGCAAATAAGGAAAGGAAGAGAGAGTGAAGAAAAGAGCGAGTAAAGTATCCATGGCTGTCGTGGACAATCTTACAAGACAAACAACCAAGACGGCATAAGATACACTACGGTGTGTACCTGACACAAGTGTGTGAGTTCATTGAGATGGACCTGACACAAGCGTGTGAGTTACCAGGTAAGGACCTGACATAAGAATGTGAGTTTCCAGGTTAGGACCTGACATAAGAATGTGAGTTTCCAGGTTAGGACCTGACACAAGAATGGGAGTTTCCAGGTTAGGACCTGACACAAGCGTGTGAGTTTCCAGGTTAGGACCTGACACAAGAATGTGAGTTTCCAGGTTAGGACCTGACTTAAGAATGTGAGTTTCCAGGCTAGGACCTGACATAAGAATGTGAGTTTCCAGGTTAGGACCTGACATAAGAATGTGAGTTTCCAGGTTAGGACCTGACATAAGAAAGTGAGTTTCCAGGTTAGGACCTGACATAAGAATGTGAGTTTCCAGGTTAGGACCTGACACAAGAATGTGAGTTCCCAGGCCTGGACCTGACATAAGAATGTGAGTTTCCAGGTTAGGACCTGACATAAGAATGTGAGTTCCCAGGCCTGGACCTGACACAAGAATGTGAGTTTCCAGGCTGGGACCTGACACTAGAATGTGAGTTCCCAGGCCTGGACCTGACACAAGAGTATGAGTTCCCAGGCCTGGACCTGACACAAGAGTAAGTTCCCAATCCTGTACCTGACTAAAGTGAGAATCCCCAGGCGTGAACCTAACACGAGTATAAGTCAATAAACCTGGACCTTGCATGATTGTGAGTCCCCAGAGCTGGACCTGGCATCATGGCTAATGGCCAGGTGGCATCTCAGAGGGTCTACAGGGATGGACGTGACACCACCACCACCACAACCATTAATATAACCATTACTACCATCACAACCATCAAAACCACAACAATCGTCACCACCGCCATCACCACTACCACCGCCACACGACCATCAACAACATCATAAACACCACCAACACCACCACTGCTGTGGCGTGCACAGAGTATTTTTCATTTATTCGACATTCGTCACACAACCATTGGCATGCTTTCTCGACCAGTGGATTGGCACTTCAGAGTATAGCAGTTCTGGGGCCCCACTGCTACGCTTATTGTCCAGTTCAACCTGTCTATCTTGTTGGGAGGCAGACTCTCACCAGTTCTGGTTGAAACCACTCCTTGTTATGATTGGCTTTGCTTGTCTCATTACCACAACTACAACCATCACCACAACCATAATTGCCACCACTATTATCTCCGTCACAAACATCTTGACCACCACCATCACTACCACCACAACCGTCACAGCCACCACAACCGTCACAGCCACCATAACCATCACCATTACCAAAATGACCATCACCACCACTACCATCACCAACACCACAACCATTACCACCGCCCCAACCATCACCACCATCGGGATCACCAGTGCCACCATCACCATCAACACAATCATCACTATCACAATCACTACAACCATCACCACCACCATAACCATCACTATTATTACCAGCACAATTACCAATACAACAACCGTCAACACCACTACCGTCAACACAGCCATCACCACCACCAGGATCACCACTACCTCAAACATCACCACATCTGCAATTATCCCCACCACCTCATCCATCACCAGCACCACAACCATCACCACCACCAAAATCACCACCACCACAACCTCCACTTCCACCACAACCATCACCTCCACCATCACCACAGCAACCACCAACACTAATACCTTCACTTCCATCTCTATCACCACCACCTCCTTTACCATGTCACCACCAAAATATAAGCACCGCTTACACTACTTCACCACCACCACAGCTACTACTACCACATCCACCACCACCTTACAAGCAATAAAAACATCAACACCACTTCCACCTCCTCTAGCAAAACTATCACCACGACCATCTCCACGACCACCTCCACGACCACCACAACCACTATCACCATTATTATTACCACCACCACCAACACCACCACTTTTACAACGACAACTATCATGACCACCGCCACCATCACCACCACTACCTCAACCACGACAACCAATACCGCCACCGCCACCATCACAGCCTTCACAATATCCACCACCTCAACCCCGACCATCTCCACCCCTTACCAACCCAACCATCACCACCACAGTCACCACCACCTCCACCACCACTACCTCACACATGTCACGCCAGCTTGCATAGCTAAATATTTACAGCATAAACAGCTTTAAAAAGACACATGACTTATGTTTGACCTGCTGTTTACCCAGATCTTCTGCCTGCTTGCTTACATGCTTTTTGCCTGCTCATATTCTTGTAAACTGCATTTAGATTGTGTTGATTTATTTATACAATAACTGTAACAGATATATATATATATATATATATATATATATATATATATATATATATATATATATATATACGTGTGTGTGTGTGTGTGTGGTAAAGAGGTTTTCGTTGCATTTATGACTTTAGAAGAGGCAATGTGGCAGTTGTTACAAAGTTATGGAATAGGAGGTGGGTTACTGAAACCAGTTAAGAGTTTTTACGAGAATAGTGAGGCTCAGGTTAGAGTATGAAGATGAGAGGGAGAGTATTTCCCAGTAAAAGTAGGCTTTAGCCAGATGCATGATGTCACCATGGTTGTTCAGTATATTTATAAATGGGGTTCTAAGAGAATGCTCGGGTGTTGGCAGAAGGTTTGGAATTAAATGATAAAGAATGTAACACAAAGTGGGAGTTGTCACAGTTGTTTTTTGCTGATGACACTGTTCTTTAGGGAGATTCTGAAGAGAAGTTGTAGAGGTTGGTGAACGTGTTTGGGAGGGTGTGTAAAAGAAAGAAATTAAAAGTGAACATAGTAAGGTGATGAACATAATAAAAAAATAAGTAATGAAAGATTGGATATCGGATTGGATGGAGAGACTATGAAGGAAATGATTGCATCCAGATATATGGGAGTGGACTTGTCAGAAGATGGGTCTATGAAAGATAAGTTAAATTATAGAACTGATGAGGGGAGAAAGGTGAGTGAAAGCCAAGAGGGAAATGTATAAGAACATAGTGGTACCAACGCTCTTATATGGATGTGAAGCATGTGTGGTGAATGTTGCAACAAGGAGAAGGCTGGAGGCAGTTTAGAAGTCTTGTCTGAGAGCAATGTGCGTTGTGAATATAATGCAGAGAATCCGTAGCTTGGAGATTAGGAGGAGGTGTGGGGTATCTTAAAGTATTATCCAGAGGGTAGAGGAAGGGTTGTTGAGGTGGGTTGGACATTTAGAGAGGATGGAACAAAATAGAATGACTTGAAGGGCTTATAAATCTGAAGTGGAAGGAAGGAGGGATAGGGGTCATACTAGGAAAGCTTGGAGGGGGTAAAGGAGGTTTTGTATGAGAAGGTCTTGAAATTCCAGCAATCGTGTATAAGCGTGTTAGATAGAAGTGGATAAGTGCTATTGGAGTGTGAGCAAAGTAAAATTTATGAAGATTCTTTTGGTACTAAATTATTATTTTTTACATTAACATAAATGAAAAAATATATATTTTTAAACGTATGTATAAGAGAAAATTTTAAAAAGAACTTAATTTTAAATGAGTTTTTGCTAATTGACCAGTTTTACCTATTCGGCACGACATATAGATATATATATATACACTCATATATGCTTAACAATTCGCAGTTCTATACAAAAAAGTCAACTCTTTTCCTTTATAAATGTTTATTTCATATATTACTTTAAATAATTATATATTTTGTCAAATGTATTTAACTTATTGTAGTATTCACTATTCCTAATTTTTGATAGTATATACTAAGTGTTCTCGCTGGTGTGTCTCGTGATTCTTTTGGAAAAACTAAATAAAATCTGGCAAGATTTATCCTTACACTACTGCTGTACTAATGGTAACAGATATGTCCTATTGAAAGACAGTAATTCCTGAGTAATAGTGACTCCAGCTTCCCTGGAGACACTCCATGAAAGCTGCCGTTGCTACTGAAGCCTTGGTGGAACACTGGAGGATATTCTCTTTCGTCTTGTGGTTTATCACTTGATGTGTCATGAAGACCACAATGTCATGAAGACCACACTGTGTCATGAAAACCACACTGTCATGAAGACCACACTGTGTCATGAAAACCACACTGTCATGAAGACCACACTGTGTCATGAAGACACTGTGTCATGAAGACCACACTGTGTCATGACGACCACACTGTCATGAAGACCATACTGTGTCATGAATCATTACCAGATTTTGTTCCCACTGTGTAAATATTATAAAGCAGCGTAGCAGCACACTAATGATGTATTCAATTTTAATAAAAAATATATTACAGTAAGACTAATGATCACTAATAATGTAAAATAATCCAATTTTTTAGACTCGTGAGTAAAGCGAAAATAATTGTACAGGATATAAGAAGAAATTCTTTAAACTTAATTAATGCAAAATATACAAGGATACGTGTGGTAAAGTGAGGTCAACTAAAGCATGGTGAAGGAACGAGAATGACGAGCTAATTGACTGGTGAACGCCAACAGAAGACCAAGTAGACCCGAAAAGGGAAAAAAAAACTATCATCATTCACTCCATCACCGTCTTGCCAGATGCGTGCTTTCACTACAGTTATAAAACTGCAGCATTAACACCCCTCCTTTAGAGTTCAGGCACTGTACTTCCTATTTCCAGGACTCAAGTCCGGCTTGCCGTGTTCACTGAATCCCTTCATAAATGTTTCCTTGCTCACACTCCAACAACACGTTAAGTCCTAAAAACCATTTGTCTCAATTCGCTCCTATTTAACACACTCACGCACGCTTGCTGGAAGTCCAAGCCCCTCTCACACAAAGCATCCTTTACCCCCTCCCTCCAACCTTTAATATACTGACCTTCACACCGCCTTCCCTGCACTACAGATTTATACACTCGAAGTCATTCTATTTCGTTCCATCTTTTCTACATGTCCGAACCACCTCCTCACCCTCTGGATAATAGTTTTGGTAATCCCACACCTCCACGTAATCTCCAAAATACGGATTATCTGCATTATATTCACACCACACATTGCCCTCAGACATGACATCTCCACTGCCTCAAGCCTTCTCCTTGTTGCAACATTCTCAACCCACGCTTCACACCCATATAAGAGTGTTGGTATAACTGTACTCTCATACATTCCCCTCCTTGCTTCCAAGGATAAAGTTCCTTGTCTTCATAGACTCCTCAGTGCACCATTCACCTTTTTTCCCTCCTCAATTCTATGATTCACTTCATCTTTCATAGACCCATCTGCTGACACGTCCACTCACAAATATCTAAAAACATTCACCTCCTCCATACTCTCTCCTTCCAATCTGATATCCAATCTTTCGTTAGCTAATTTTTTAATCTTCATCACCTTACTCTTTCCTATATTTACTTTTTATTTATTTCTTTTACATACCCTACCAAACTCATCCACGAACCTCTCCAACATCACTACTCTAGGGGTAGGACATCAATACGCGATGGTAGGACATCACTACGGTAGGGTAAGACATCCCTACACGAGGGTATCACTACAAGAGGGTAGCACTTCACTACAAGAGGATAGCACATTACTACAGGAGTGTAACACATCACTACAAGAGGGTAGCACATCACTACAGGAGGGTAAGGCATCACTGCATAAGGGTAGCACATCACTACAGGGGTTACATCAACAATGCTGGGTGTAAAACAGTACCTGGAGAGGGTTTCGGGGATCAACGCACCCGCGGCCAGGTCCGTGACCAGGTATCGTAGGGGATCAGGGCATGATCAACCAGGCTGTTACTGTTGGCCGCCCGTAAACAGACGTAAGAAGCACAGCCCGGCTGATCAGATACTGACTTTAGGTGCCTGTCTAGCACCTTCTTGAAAACAGACAGAGTCTATTAGTAATCCTCCTTAAGTATGCTGGGAGGCAGTTGAACAGTCTTGGGCCCCTGACATTTATTGTGTAGTCTCTTAGTGTACTTGTAGAGCACCTGCTTTTCGAGACTTTTGCTTTCGTAGGGCGTGATTTTCATGTGCAAATTTGGTACTAATCCCTCTACGATTTTCCAGGTGTATATTATCACGTATCTTTCTCGCCTGCATTCCAGAGAATACAAACTAAGGGACTTCGGCCGTTCCCAGTAATTTAGGTGCTTTATCTTACTTATGTGTGCCGTGAAAGTTCTTTGTACACTCTCCAGGTCAGCAATTTCGCCTGCCTTGAAGGGGTAGTTAGTGTACAGCAGTATTCCAGCCTAGAGAGAGCAAGGGATTTCAAGAGAATCATTTTTAATATTACGTTCTTGTCAGTTTGTTCCACGTAAGAGTAACACATCACTGTGTGGAGTGTGGGTGAATAGTGCGTGTAACATACATCACTGTGAGGAGTGTAGGTGGAGAGTGCGTGTAACACTGTGAGGAGTGAGGGTTGAGAGTGCGTGTGATAGACTTACAACAGATTGGTGGGCACATTCTTGCAGGATGTGTAGCACCTCCCTATAAAGAACTAGGAATACTTGCGGCAGTTAAGAATAATGAAAAGGAAAGACAGCATTGTAGGAATGATAAAAATTGTTATTGCTAGTATTCTTAGAGGATATTCAAGAAGGGGCGAAAGTAATGCATGCAGGGAAGGACATCTGTGCAGGCGCATAGAATGTCAATGCAAGGGTGAAGGATATGTGGGCACCTACGTCCATGGGAGACGAGAGATATCCATGTAGATGCGATGGATATCCATGCAGACGCGATGGATATCCATGCAGACGCGATGGCTATCCAAGTAGAAGCGATGGATGTCCATGCAGACGCGATGGATATCCATGCAGACGCGATGGATATCCATGCAGACGGGTTAGATATCCATGCAGACGCGATGGCTATCCAAGTAGAAGCGATGGATGTCCATGCAGACACGATGGTGGGAACATTCTTGCAGAGGTGATGGATATCCATGCAGAGGCGATGGATATCCATGCAGACGGGTTGGATATCCATGCAGAGGCGATGGATATCCATGCAGACGGGTTCGATATTCATGCAGAGGCGATGGATATCCATGCAGAGACAAAAGGCATTTCAGCAGACCAGCTTGAATATTCTTGCTGTACACATGGGTGTGTCTTCCGTATTCGGAATAAGATATCCTTGCACGGGGTCACAGCTTCATTTCAGAGGGTTGGACGTATTGACACGAGGATATAACACAGCTGCTGGGGAAAGAGAGGGGAAGAGAACGTCAAGGAAAAGGAGGAGGAAGAATAAAAGAGGTTAGATTAGGTTAGCTAAGAGGAAGATGAGAAAGACTATGAGGAAGACCGGGAGGAGGAGCAACGTAAACAAGAAGAATCGCCAGTGTCTTCAGGAACAGCAGATGCAGCAGCAGCAACAGTAACACGGACAGCAGAAGCATCAGTGATACCATGAACAGCAAAAGCAGCAACAGTATCAAAGTTAGCAACAATAACAGCAACAGCATCAACAACAACGGTAGATGCAGCAGCCACAACAGCAGGAGCAAGATCAACGACAACAGCAGCAACAATATAAGAATCATCAGTAGTGGAAGTACTGTCACCAGCACCAACAGCAACAGTAGAAGCAGCAACAGCATCGGCAGCAGCAACAGCATCGGCAGCAGCAACAGCATCGGCAGCAGCAACAGCATCGGCAGCAGCAACAGCATCGGCAGCAGCAACAGCATAGGCAGCAGCAGCAGCATCAACAACAGCATACAAATAAACAGCAGCAATAGCCACAACAGCAACACCAGAAGTAGCAATACCCACAACAGCAACACCAGCAGCAGAAATAGCAATAACAGCAATATCAGCAGCAATTACAGAAACAGTAGAAATAGCAGTACAGCAACATAAACAGAAGCAGAAGCAGCAGTAGCCACAACAGCAAGTGCAAACGCAGCACCAGCAACAGCAAAAGCAGCATCAATAAGACCATCAGCAGCAGAAGTAGCAACAACAACAAGAGCACATTTAGCATCAACTACAGAAGCAGCAACAATTGTAGAAGTAGCAGTAACAACTGCATGCAAAGCAACAACAGTAGCAGGTTCAACAGTAACACCAGCAGCAGCAACAATATCAGCAGCCACAACAGCAGCAGCAGCAGCAGCAGCTACCTAAGGGGTATCAGGAGGAAGGATGATGACAAAAGCGCCTCCCTAATTAGAGGAGTATTGCAAGAGCAGCCGTGGACACAATCCGATTTGGAGACCGTGAAAATTGAGGTTCATTCTAGCGTCGGGAGTGCCATTTCTCTAAATGGGTGCCACCTATTTTCTCATCCCTATTTCTCAGGTCCAAGAGTTAGAGAGAAAGACAGAAGGCAGAAAAACAGATACAAAATATTTAAAATAGGAGGTCGTAGAATGTCTTAGTGAAAATAAATTTCCATATTCTAAGGAAGAATGGGAAAATATAATTAACTCCCCATTATTAATAATAATAATAATAAGAAGAAGAAGAATAACAGTAATCTATTTCTACAAGCACATAAGACCTAGCTTACATCACTGATATACTAATTAGAAAGTTCGTGGTTATGTAGAACATTTCAGGTAACTTTGTTTAATCTTGTTTCCCATGACGCGACCCTCAACAGTTGTCTTACACCCAGGTACCTATTAACTGGTCGGAGATCAGGTGCAGCAGGTGTAAGGAAATATACCCAACGTTTCATCCATGGCAAAAGAGATCCCCGAACCCCTGAGTGCGTAAGTTAAGGACGCTACCACACAAGCCACGATCACATAGTCATCGTGAACCTCCAAACCTTAATTCACTACCAACACATGCAACCAGCTGCAAACTTTTTTTCAGCCATCACGAGGAAGCAAACAAGAAAAATATTATATTTATATATATATATATATATATATATATATATATATATATATATATATATATATATATATATATATATATATATATATATATATATATATATATATATATCTTTCTTCTTTCAACACGTTGGCCGTTTCCCACCGAGGCAGGGTGGCCCAAAAGGAAAACGAAAGTTTCTCCTTTTACATTTAGTAATATATACAGGAGAAGGGGTTACTAGCCCCTTTGTGTGTAAATTATATATATATATATATATATATATATATATATATATATATATATATATATATATATATATATATATATATACATATATATATATATATATATATATATATATATATATATATATATATATATATATATATATATATAATTTACAAACAAAATCTAAATAAACATTTTTTTTTCCTGTTCTATAGTGTTCATTTCAAAAGTTTTACAAACAGAATAATTATGAAAAAGTGACTTTATTACCTAACAGAAAAAAAGAGGAAAAAATGGCATTAAAATGGTTTGACGTCAGAGCGGGGCCACGGGCCTTTGTTTATTGACATTTTTAAAGAAATGCTCTCTGGCGTTATTTTCGCTTGCGGAGTTTACCATATAAATTATTATATTTTATTTGTGAAGAAGCAATATGTTAAGGAAAGTCATAAAGGACTTAGGAAATGAGAAGTAATGCTGGGTGATCCATGGATGAGGAAGGTAACTTACACTTTATGGTATATTTGTCTTGCTGGGTGATGCATGGATGAGGAAGGTAACTTATACTTCATGGTATATGTGTCTTGCTGGGTGATGCATGGATGAGGAAGGTAACTTACACTTCATGGTATATGTGTCTTGCTGGGTGATGCATGGATGAGGAAGGTAACTTACACTTCATGGTATATGTGTCCTGCTGGGTGATGCATGGATGAGGAAGGTAACTTATACTTCATGGTATATGTGTCTTGCTGGGTGATGCATGGATGAGGAAGGTAACTTATACTTCATGGTATATGTGTCTTGCTGGGTGATGCATGGATGAGGAAGGTAACTTATACTTCATGGTATATGTGTCTTGCTGGGTGATGCATGGATGAGGAAGGTAACTTACACTTCATGGTATATGTGTCTTACTGGGTGATGCATGGATGAGGAAGGTAACTTACACTTCATGGTATATGTGTCTTTCGCATGATAACCCTGTGGAATGTTATCGTGCAAAACATATTTTGATTCTCAATTACACCACAGTTTGGGAATGAATCATAGGACAGTGTTCGTCCTGACCCATAATGACGAGTTACTTGATAATGGTTCAGAGTGAACCGAAACTTTCTCTGAAGTTAACTTTTCTAAGATGGATTACTTGCTAATTACTCCAGCCTAAGTATTTTGATTTGTTTTTTTTAAGAATATGTCAATTTCACCCAAAGAAATATTTATCGAAAATGAAAAATTAAGTTGTGTTATTGTAGGTAGAGTATACTGACTCATGGTAAGTCTGGTATTGATGGAGAGGTGTAGATGATGGTTGTTGACTGGCTTGCTGGTGCTGGAGTCTAGTGTTGGAGAGGTGTAGATGATAGTTGTTGACTAGCTTGATTGTGCTGGAGTCTAGTGTTGGAGAGGTGTAGATGATGGTTGTTGACTGGCTTGCTGGTGCTGGAGTCTAGTGTTGGAGAGGTGTAGATGATGGTTGTTGACTGGCTTGCTGGTGCTGGAGTCTAGTGTTGGAGAGGTGTAGATGATGGTTGTTGACTGGCTTGCTGGTGCTGGAGTCTAGTGTTGGAGAGGTGTAGATGATGGTTGTTGACTGGCTTGCTGGTGCTGGAGTCTGGTGTTGGAGAGGTGTAGATGATGGTTGTTGACTGGCTTGCTGGTGCTGGAGTCTGGTGTTGAAGAGGTGTAGATGATGGTTGTTGACTGGCTTGCTGGTGCTGGAGTCTGGTGTTGGAGAGGTGTAGATGATGGTTGTTGACTGGCTTGATGGTGCTGGAGTCTGGTGTTGGAGAGGTGTAGATGATGGTTGTTGACTGGCTTGCTGGTGCTGGAGTCTGGTGTTGGAGAGGTGTAGATGATGGTTGTTGACTGGCTTGATGGTGCTGGAATCTAGTGTTGATGGAGAGACAAGGTGAAGATGGTGATTGCTCTGTGTCTTGCTGGTACTGGAGTCTAGTGATGATGGAGTAAGTGTAGCTGGTGGCTGCCGGCTGACTTGCTGGTGTTGGAAAGTACTGTTGTATTTGTAGAAAATACTGATGTGGTTCGAGGAACTCAGACATAAACGAATGCTAGACCACTCAAGGTTTTCATCATCATTTTGAATTATTGATCACACTGAAGGACCTCGTCTCTCTCTATGGGTCCAAACCTCCCACACGTTGTGTTTTTAATACCTTTCCTGTAACTTTATCCCCCCTGGGTGTCCACAAAGTCCATTTTCGAATTTTTTTGACAATTAATAAAGAGTATTATTATTATAATCAAAACAAAGAGCTAAAGCTACTAGGGTCATACAGCGCTGCTAATAAAGAATAATTTAAGAAAATGCATTTTAAAGAATTTGATAGCAACCTTTCTATTCGGTTATTTATTCTATTCAAACTAACACATGCGCCCCACTAATGCACATGTTCTTTAAAATGAGACGCAACAAATTAATAATGTGTATTTGTAAGCTAATTAAAGAAAATAATGTGTTGGCTATTATAGTTATCACATGAGTGTACACGACGAATCATATTATTGAACACTTGTTTCAGTGTATCATCATTTGTCATCTAATGTACTCTGAATATCCACCTGCAGCTCTGCCAGTGTATGAGGCTAATATCAGTATACATCATTCGCTAAAACAAAATCCGGTAAGCACCATTTTTTACTCAATGATCACTTAAAAAAGAAGGAAAAATAGTGGGTTTACAATTACGTATGTATTCACAATATTGTACACATCATTTTGAACACCATGTGGTACGGAATGTTTTAATGTCACCTACTTGTAACGGGAAATATTGAAGCTACATCTTTTATTAACCTTCATAAAAGAAGTCTGAAGGAGTGACATGAGGTGCGCGTGGAGAGCCATTCAACTATCACACCTAATACGCCAGGAACTTCATGTTTCAACAATTACGCGATCAAATGAACAGAATTCCATTTTCATATCTATTACCATATTGCTGCTATTAATGTTTGAAATCTGATTCTGTGAAGAGACACACACACACACACACACACACACACATACACACACACACACACACACACACATATATATATATATATATATATATATATATATATATATATATATATATATATATATATATATATATATATATATATATATATATATATATATAGTGTGTGTGTGTGTGTGTGTGTGTGTACTCACCTATTTGTACTCTCCTATTTGTGGTTGCAGGGGTCGATTCATAGCTCCTGGCCCCGCCTCTTCACTGATTGCTACTAGGTCCTCTCTCTCCCTGCTCCATGAGCTTTATCAAACCTAGTCTTAAAACTATGTATGGTTCCTGCCTCCACTATGTCGCTTTCCAAGCTATTCCACTTCCTGACAACTCTATGACTGAAGAAATACTTCCTAACATCCCTTTGACTCATAGGAGTCTTCAACTTCCAATTGTGACCCCTTGTTTCTGTGTCCCCTCTCTGGAACATCTTGTCTCTGTCCACCTTATCTATTCCTCGCAGTATTTTATATGTCGTTATCATGTCTCCCTAACCCTCCTGTCCTCTAGTGTCGTCAGGCCGATTTCCCTTAACCTTTCTTCGTAGGACAATCCCCTTAGCTCTGGGACTAGTCTTGTTGCAAACCTTTGCACTTTCTCTAATTTCTTGACGTGCTTGACCAGGTGTGGGTTCCAAACTGGTGCTGCATACTCCAGTATGGGCCTGACGTATATGGTATACAGAGTCTTGAATGATTCCTTGGTGAGGTATTGGAACGCTATTCTTAGGTTTGCCAGCCGCCCGTATGCTGCAGCAGTTATCTGATTGATGTGTGCCTCAGGAGATGTGCTCGGTATTATACTCACCCCAAGATCTTTTTCTTTGAGTGAGGTTTGCAGTCTTTGGCCACCTAGACTATACTCTGTCTGCGGTCTTCTTTGCCCTTCCCCGATATTCATGACTTTACATTTGGCAGGGTTAAATTCAAGGAGCCAGTTACTGGACCAGGCTTGCAGCCTGTCCAGGTCTCTTTGTAGTCCTGCCTGATCCTCGACTGATTTGATTCTTCTCATTAACTTCACATCATCTGCAAACAGGGACACTTCTGAGTCTATCCCTTCCGTTATGTCATTCACATATACCAAAAACAGTACAGGTCCTAGAACTGACCCTTGTGGAACTCCACTCGTCACAAGTGCCCACTCTGACATCTCGTCACGTACCATGACTCGTTGTTGCCTCCCTGTCAGATATTCTCTGATCCATTGCAGTGCTTTTCCTGTTACGTGTGCCTGATCCTCTAGCTTTTGCATTAATCTCTTGTGAGGAACTGTGTCGAACGCCTTCTTGCAGTCCAAAAAAATGCAGTCTATCCACCCCTCTCTCTCGTGTCTTACTTCTGTTACCTTGTCATAAAACTCCAGTAGGTTTGTGACACAAGATTTTCCTTCCCTGAAACCATGCTGGTTGTCGTTTATAAGCTTGTGTCTTTCTAGGTGCTCCACCATTCTCCTCCTGATGATCTTCTCCATGACTTTGCATACTATACATGTCAGTGACACAGGTCTGTAGTTTAATGCCTCGTGTCTGTCTCCTTTCTTAAAAATTGGGACTACATTTGCCATCTTCCACGCCTCAGGCAGTTGCCCAGTTTCAATGGATGTGTTGAAGATTTGTGTTAGTGGCACACACAACATCTCTGCTCCCTCTCTAAGGACCCACGGAGAAATGTTGTCCGGTCCCACCGCTTTTGAGGTATCGAGTTCACATAGCAGCTTCTTCACCTCCTCCTCGGTTGTGTGTGTGTGTGTGTGTGTGTGTGTGTGTGTGTTTGTGTGTGTGTGTGTGTGTCTGTCTGTCTCTTCACAGAATCAGATTTCAAAAATTAATAGCAGCAATATGGAAATAGATATGAAAATGGAATTCTGTTCATTTGATCGCGTAATTGTTGAAACATGAAGTTCCTGGCGTATTAGGTGTGATAGTTCAATGTCTCTCCACGCGCACCTCATGTCACTCCTTCAGACTTCTTTTATGAAGGTTAATAAAAGATGTAGCTTCAATATTTCCCGTTACAAGTAGGTGATATATATATATATATGTGTAATCATGCCATTATTTTTACCATTTTAATATATAAAAATACGAAATTGATGGGAATGGGAAATGATGTGTGGTGTCAAAGGTGCGCTGCCCTTTGTAGTGGTAGTGAGCGTGGAGGCTGAGCGGCGGAGACGACCCCGGGGGAGAGCAGGTACAAAGGCGGTGTCTGCCAGATTACCCGACGAGGGAAATTAATCTAGGGTAGGGCAGGGTTGTGACGACGGCACCACGCAGGAGGTGGGCACCACGCAGGAGGTGCGGCACCACGCAGGAGGTGGGCACCACGCAGGAGGTGCGGCACCACGCAGGAGGTGCGGCACCACGCAGGAGGTGGGCACCACGCAGGAGGTGGGCACCACGCAGGAGGTGGGCACCACGCAGGAGGTGGGCACCACGCAGGAGGTGCGGCACCACGCAGGAGGTGGGCACCACGCAGGAGGTGGGCACCACGCAGGAGGTGGGCTCCACGCAGGAGGTGCGGCACCACGCAGGAGGTGGGCACCACGCAGGAGGTGGGCACCACGCAAGGAGGTGGGCACCACGCAGGAGGTGGGCACCACGCAGGAGGTGCGGCACCACGCAGGAGGTGGGCACCACGCAGGAGGTGGGCACCACGCAGGAGGTGCGGCACCACGCAGGAGGTGCGGCACCACGCAGGAGGTGCGGCACCACGCAGGAGGTGCGGCACCACGCAGGAGGTGCGGCACCACGCAGGAGGTGCGGCACCACGCAGGAGGTGCGGCACCACGCAGGAGGTGCGGCACCACGCAGGAGGTGCGGCACCACGCAGGAGGTGCGGCACCACGCAGGAGGTGCGGCACCACGCAGGAGGTGCGGCACCACGCAGGAGGTGCGGCACCACGCAGGAGGTGCGGCACCACGCAGGAGGTGCGGCACCACGCAGGAGGTGCGGCACCACGCAGGAGGTGCGGCACCACGCAGGAGGTGCGGCACCACGCAGGAGGTGCGGCACCACGCAGGAGGTGCGGCACCACGCAGGAGGTGCGGCACCACGCAGGAGGTGCGGCACCACGCAGGAGGTGGGCAAGGAAGAACACGTGTATTATTTCGTATCTTATGTGGCTAATCCGTGCTATTTTGTAATCAACTTCGTCTTCCAACTTTTTTTTTTGCTCTTCCAAATTAATTCAAAACATTTCGCAGTCTCCTCTCAACCTCTTCCTATAACTCATCCCTTAAGGGAGATTCCTGGAGGCTGGTGAGGGGCTTTTGATACTATAAATTAGATCTATGCTCTAATTCTTTGAATAGAGCCTGAATGGCTTCCCGTCCCCCAGCCCCACCCCCTCTTCAGGTGTTGTAGACCCATACGCGTTTAGCGCTTCCCCATGGATGTAGTAATGATGTTAGTAATAAATAAAAATAATAATAATAATAATAATAACAATAATAATAATAATAATAATAATAATAATAATAATAATAATAATAATAATAATAATAATAATAATAATAATAATAATAATAATAATAATAATAATAATAATATCAATAATAATAATAATCACTAACCCGATATTATCTGCAAACAGAATTAACTCTATATAAAATGTGTAATCTTTAAAATTCATGCTTTTCCTAAAAACTACAATATCAGGTTTTTTTTAGATCCTCGTAAATTTTCATAATAATCTTTAATGTTGACATAACGCATTGTTGTTTACGACACATTTTTATTAACAAACACGATATTTAAGTTTCGCTTTACTTAATAAAATTCCTCACAACATTATAAAAATTATCTAATGTTTCATTTTTGGCATAAACAGTCTCAGTGGTGCCGAGATTCACTCACATACTTTTGGACATCCATAAAAACGACAGTTCGTTCGGTCCTCCTATGTATGTTTTGCTCACTAATGTAACTGAACGTATATATTGTGCACAATAACGGTGCATAATGAAGCTTTCAAATAAGCAATGCACATTGGACACATTTTTTTCTTTAAATTTATATTGTTTTATTCGATATTCATACTTTGTCTTTGCCATCACTCTGCCAGTAAGACTTGTATCATACACGAGTCTTATTGGCCACGAGGAAACGTGTTCACCTGTAATTTCTAAAGTCTGTTCTGTACCCTTTTCCTTTATATAAGTACCTTCCTATCTCTCCCATAATATTTGCTCACGGCTCATCTCTCTCTCTTCTCTCTCTCTCTCTCTCTCTCTCTCTCTCTCTCTCTCTCTCTCTCTCTCTCTCTCTCTCTCTCTCTCTCTCTCCCTCCCTCTCTTATTTTTCTCTCATCTCTCTTTCTCTCCAATTAAGAACCCTCCTCTCTCCCACAACACTCGCTCACTGCCAATCATTAGGAGCTCTCCTCCTTCCTATTCCTCCCACAATACTCGCTAACACTAAGTACCTACCTCTTGTACACAACACTTACTGTTATTCACCAGGTACCTTCCCTGCATACATACATATAAAATACAAGCGCAAAAACCGTTTCGACTATCTCCACCTACATGAAAAATTCAAGTTACATTTGCATTTATTTCACCTACTTTCTCGTGCTTTTAACTTTTTTTTTTTTAAAGTTTCTCTCACTTCCTTCATACTCTTGTCTCTTGACTCATAATACATCTTATTATTCTTTGTCCCAATAAAAAAAAAGTTTGTCTCCATTTCATGATCTTTATTCAATAATTTCCTGAAATACTCTTTTTATTGAACACTTTCACCTTTTGCATTGTGTCGGTATTTTATACCGACACAATGCAAAAATAAACACATAAGCTTCGGAACTTTGCATTTATTTACATTGAACTGCATCTGCCACTTTTCTGACCACGAATTAAGTTTGCCTAAATCCTCCTGAAGTTCCATGACATCTACGTTTGAATCAATGCTATGTGTTTATTTTTCCCATTCTTACTCTTACTATAAGAAAGTTATACATTTCCTGGGTTTCTCACATCATTTATGCCCAAAATTGTTTTACTCTTCTTTAATGCCCATTTTAAAAAAATCTAAGCGTATTTTCCATATAAATTGCCTTCCTTTGTAAAATCTTTAAATGTGAAGCATTTTCACCTTTTCTACCATTTTAACACATCACTCCAGCACCTGCAAACAGTCGCCAACATGCAGGTCAGTCACAGACCAGGCAAAGCTTAGCAAACAAAGTATCGAGCCTCCACTATTCTTTGCTCTGAATGACCAACATGGGTTAAATGTTTCTTGCAGTACAAAATAATACAATCTTCCCTCTTGCTTCCATTCTTCTGTAATTACAAATTCTGACGCCCACACTGACGCCTTATTTTCCCACACTATACTTCAATATTCGCTTCATCAATTTTTCCCAGTCTAGCTAACTTTTCTTTACTTACATTCATCCACTTTCACTTGTCTTTTACCCACTGGTACCATTTTATATGATTTCCACTTCTCCTTTTCAAATAATTTTAGTCGCCTCATTAAAAACACATGCTAACCTGAAGGCCTACCCTCTCCCCTGCCCCAAATATTTTATTTACTAATGCGTAGTCAAACAGCCTTACAACACTTCATACTAGCTTGTACATACTGTACAATTATGTTTCTTCTTGTAACAAGTGTTGTCACTGCAGACATCTTTGTAAACTCAAGTTAATTATAGAATCTCCCTTGTCATTTTTACTTTGCTTTAGCAAAAAAAAAAAAAAACAACATAACACAACAGTATCTCCCACCTTAAAATTACGGTCTCCCAAAACGGTTATGATCTCATTCGGACGAAAATTACCAAAACTTTTACTTAACAATCCCAGTCTGTAACCGTGGAGCGCTGCCCGAGGGTCGCCGCCCCCCGCCGTCTCACCTCCTGGAGAATGAAAGCTACTTTCCACTTCACATATCTTAATTTCATTCTATCTTATTATTTGAAGTATACTTTTAAACAACTTTTTTGTAATCTTATATATAGCGTTACCGCTTGTTTTGCTCTAATTCTTTCAGTTATACCTGACAAAATTCCGTTACCTTTATCTCATTCTAACTTTCATAACCTTTTAAAATCCTATTTCACTAATTACTACGACATTTAGCTTAACTTTCAAATATAACAAACAATCAGTTCAATAATACATCAGCATATAGTCAAAGAAGCCCACTTTGAAAAATTCACTTCATTTTCCTTTTCAGTAATTATACAGAAAAGAAAAGAGAAATCAAGACATTGTTCCAGATATTTTATTTGCCTTCTACAACATTGACGGCCGCGGGGGCGTTCACCCCCGAAACCCTCTCCAGGTAAACTCCAGGTACTTCAGAGCGAAAGTGGAAATAAAATATTCAAGTTTAAAAATTAAAAGAAATATACATGAAAGTATATTGTATTCATGTCAGGTAAACGAGTAAGATTTTCCTGCCATCTTTCTTGTACATGCATATGAAAAACTGGACGGGAAAAACAAACAATCTGTCAGAGGGTAAGACGCGTAGCAGTCTTCCAATTTTGACTAATTCTTCAGGAGTGATGAGAAGGGAAACAAAGTTCTATATATCATTTACAAATATTAATTTATCATTTTTCATATGATCTAAACCTTTTTTGTTTTAAATGCTGTCTAAACAAATTATCAATAATAATAATAATAATAATAATAATAATAATAATAATAATAATAATAATAATAATAATAATAATAATAATAATAATGAAGAAGAAGAAGAAGAAGAAGAAGAAGACGTAAGAGCAGCAGCAACACCACCACCACCATAGTATCATGCCTGAAATAATTCACAGTTAACACTAATCTTAATTACCAGTTGTGTGCCAGAAGAATGCAGCCTTCCATAACACACTGTCAGATTCACTCATCTTTACAACACTCGCGACTTGACCTGATCCTTGACTTCTCCTCACCTTTACCTTTTCTCTTGAGCTACTTTCTCCATTTCCTTCACCTATCCCGTCTTCCGACTTTCTCTTTATTTTCTTCTTATTTCTTTCTTCTCACGGGCTTTTGTGCCTCCCGGTTGATTTGTCAGCTCCTTAGTTGACTTGTGTTCGAGGCTGGAGTTATCTACCTCTGCATCCCCTTGAGCTCTCATTTATCCTTGCTAATAAGACTACTATTAGTTGCACTACTACTCTTACTATTAGCACTAATAACACTACTACTGTGCTGCCAGCACTAACTTCTTATCCCTCTCTTTTCAACACCACTCATCTGGTCTTCATTACTCCTACTTTTTTTCCTATCACAATTATGACTTAATAATGATTAAGTACGAATTATAACGTCGTCTCAAGTTTTCTGTAATTGAGTTATGAAAAATAATAAAATTAATAATAATAATAATAATAATAATAATAATAATAATAATAATAATAATAATAAAAATAATAATAATAATAATAATAATAATAATAATAATAATAATAATAATAATAATAATAATAATAATAATAATTACTACTAATAATAATAATACCATTAATAATAAAAAAAAAAAATAGTAAAATCAATAATAATAATACTCCTAGTAATATTTTAATACCAAAATAGGTAAAATAATAACTTCAACAATAATAAACCATCCACAGAGAATGATAAACATACAAACAAGCGCATGAAGAGCGCCTTACTAATGGACCGAACAAAAAAATCTTGACAGCTGGAGATGATGAACGGCCAGAAAAATGGACCATTTCCAGTGCTTCCTGGCAACCCTGGTCCCCAACCCTGCCATCACCCCCTACCAGGTCCCCAACCCTGCCACCATCCTCTACCAGGTCCCCAACCCTGCCACCACCCTCTACCAGGTCCCCAACCCTGCCACCACCCCCTGCCATGGCCCCAGCCGTGCCACCACCCCCTGACAAGTCCCCAATCCTGCCACTACCCTCCACCAGGCCCATAGCTCTGCCACCACAACCTGCTAGGTCCCCAGACCTACCACCACACCCTGCCAGATCCCCAGACTTACCACCACTCCCTGCCGGGTCCCCAGACCTGCCACCACACCCTGCCAGGCCAACAGACCTGCCACGAAACACTGCCATGCCTCTAGACCTGCTACCACACCCAGCCAAGCCCCCAGACCTGCCACCACACTATGCCTGGTTCACAATCCTGCCACCACTCCCTGCCTGGTCCCCAACCCTCCCACCACCGCCTGCCTAATCTCAAGACCTTCCACCACCACCTTGCCACGACCCCGGTCCTGCCACCACCACATTGCCACGACAAAGATCCTGCCACCACCACTTTGCCACGACCCCGGACTTTCCATCATCATCCTGTCAGAGCCCCGGATCTGCCACGGCCCCAGACATGTCGCAAATTCCCCTCTGCTTATGACACAGAGCTGCCACTCCCTCTCTGCCTTGCCTCAAGCCTACCACTCCCTCTCTGCCTAGCCTCAAGCCTGCCACACCCTCTCTGCCCTGCCTCAAGCCTGCCACTCCCGCTCTGCCTTGCCTGAAGCCTGCCACTCCCTCTCTGTATTGCCTCAAGCCTACCACTTCCTTTCTGCCTAGCCTCAAGCCTGCCACACCCTCTCTGCCTTGCCTCAAGCCTACCACTCCCTCTCTGCCTTGCCTCAAGCCTGCCATACCCTCTCTGCCTTGCCTCAAGCCTACCACTCCCTCTCTGCCTTGCCTCAAGCCTGCCATACCCTCTCTGCCTTGCCTCAAGCCTGCCACTTCCTCTCTGCCTTGCCTGAAGCCTGCCACTTCCTCTCTGCCTTGCCTCAAGCCTGTCACTTCCTCTCTGCCTTGCCTCAAGCCTGCCACTTCCTCTCTGCCTTGCCTCAAGCCTGCCACTTCCTCTCTGCCTTGCCTGAAGTCTGCCACTTCCTCTCTGCCTTGCCTCAAGCCTGCCACTTCCTCTCTGCCTTGCCTGAAGTCTGCCACTTCCTCTCTGCCTTGCCTCAAGTCTGCCACTTCCTCTCTGCCTTGCCTCAAGTCTCCCACTTCCTCTCTGCCTTGCCTGAAGCCTGCCACTTCCTCTCTGCCTTTCCTCAAGTCTGCCACTCGTTACCCTCGCCTCACACCTTTTACCCCCACCAGATGGTGATCTCCAGGTCCTTGATATGTAACTTGTCGGTCTCTGAACCATTCATCTACAGGTCCTTGATAACTGCAACCTTGAACTTGATCCATTTTATTTCAAGTGTCTCTCACCTAAGGAACAATAGTATTGTCAGACAGGTAGACTGAAAAATTCCTGGCTTAAAATGGCAAAATTTGAGTATATTATTTAGTTTAGTCAAAAAAAAGCAGGCTACGTTAAGCATACAGACACCATAAGTTGTACAAAAACTCTTCTGCTCTATTATATCACAATGGTGCCTTGACTAATCGTATAGTGATAGTATGCAGTACTAACAAGTTCACTAATAGACCACGGGACGGGTGGGATTTGAACACATGGAGAGTGAGTCGTCAAACTCCAGACCAGTTCAAATCCCACCCGTTCCGTGGTTTGTTTACAATCTTGTTGTTACGATTTCAAGAGTCATGAAATATATTAATAGTCAGGTGAGGGACTGATCACTTCAAAACTTCTTCTTTTGCTTCCAGTGTTAGAGTCACTAGTATTCGACTGAAGAAGCCTACTTCAGGCACAACCTTTTGTAATAAAGATATGCAAGTAAAGCAAATGTTTCTTATTCATCAACTGTTTGATAATGTTTACCATCGGTAACATGATACTTGTATGACACAGCAAGGCTATGTTTTCTTGGTACTAAGTAATTGTTTGAAACTCCTTTGATAAACAACTGTTTAGCATGATCTTTTTACACTCGTGGGTCACGCTCACCTGTGACGTCAACTCCAGCTGCTTCAGTTCATCTCTACTATAGTATATAAATAAGGTCTATCCGCATCAGGAAACACTTGTCCTGTTTCCTGACAAACTTTAGTTTACCTTACTTGACCGCAGGCCTATGTTTTAGGCTTGAAGAAGTAAGAACTTCCCACCTGTGACGAAATTATCACGTCGAAACTACTGTACTTCTACTGTTTCCAGTGTTATATTCACCTATATTCGACTTAAGAAGTTTGTCGAGAGTCGGTGGCTTCTCAAATTATTACGAAATCATTATCACTGACCAAACTACAAAAAGAGAATTTATTGCTTTTTAGAGAGAACAGGGAAGATAACAGACGCAATCTTCTCATCTGGATATCAGATCCTGAGGAAAGATAGAGGGAGCAGAGGGAAAGAAGGAGTTGCATTACTATTTAAAACCCGATGGGGATTTGAGAAAACGGAAGGAATGGACGAAATGGGCGAAAGGTACTACATAGTAGGAACAATTCAGTCTGGGGGCCCTAATTGCAGTAATGTACAACCTGCCACAAAACTGCAGGAGGCCAAAAGAAGAATATGAAGAGAGCAACAGAGCAATGGTGGACACACTAGCTGAGGTGGCTAGAAGAGCTCACACGGGGAGAGCAAGGTTACTAGTTATGTTTGATTTCAATCACAAGGAGATTGACTGGGAAAAGCTGGAGCCACATGGGGGTCCCGAAACATGAAGAGACAATATGATGGATGTGATACTTTAAAACCTCATGCATCAACACGTTAGGAACACTACCAAGGAGAGAAGTGAGGATGAACCAGCAAGAGTGGACCTTGTATTCACCCTGAGAAGCTCGGACATCGAGGATATCACATATGAAAGTCCCCTCGGAGCTAGTGATCACGTGGTTCTGAGCTTTGAATACAAAGAGTTACAAGTGGAGAGGGTAAGAGGCGCAGGATGGGAAAAGCCAAACTACAAAGGAGGGTAGGGGCCACACAGGCATGAAGAACTTCCTGCAGGAGGTTCAGTGGAAAAGAGAATTGGTAGGAAAATCAGTAAACGAAATGATGAACTATGTAACAAAACGCAAGGATTCGGAGCAGAGGTTTGTCCCCAAGGGCAACAGAAATAATGGAAAGACCAAAACGAGCCCTTGGTTTACCCATTAGTGTAGGGAGGCAAAAACTAAGTGCACTAGAGAATATAAAAAGTACATAAGACAAAAAAAAAAAACAGGAAAATAAAGAGATTAGTCGAAGAGCCAGAAACGAGTATGCATAGATAAGGAGGAAGACCCAGCTATAGTACGAAAACGACATAGCATCTAAAGTCAAGTCTGACCCGAAGATGTCGTATAACCACATCAGGAGGAAGACAACAGTCAGTGACCAGGTACTGAGGCTAAGGAAGGAAGGTGGGGAGCTCCCAAGAAACGACCAAGAAGTATGTGAGAAGCTCAACATGACATAAAGGAAGTATTTACAGTGGAGACAGAAAGGACTCGGGAATCCAGAATAGGGAAGGACGCCAACAAGGGATATACCAACAAGTGCTGGATGAAATAGACACAAAAGAGGAGGAGGTGAAGACGCCCTTAAGTGAACTAGATACCTCAAAGGCGGTGGGACCAGACAACATCTCTCGGTGGGTAATTAGAGAGGGAGCAGAGACGCTGTGTGTACCACTAACAACACTCTTCAAAACATCCATTGAAACTGGGCAACTACCTGAGGAATGGAAGACGACAAATGTAGTCCCCATTTTTAAGAAAGGAAACAGGCACGAGACACTAAATTACAGACCAGTGTCACTGACGTGTATAGTATGCAATGTCATGGAGAAGATTATCAGGAGGAGAGTGGTGGAGCACCTGGAACGGAACAAGCTTATGAACAACAACCAGCACGGATTCGGGGAAGGAAAATCCTGTGTCACAAACCTACTGGAGTTTTATGACAAGGAAACGGAAGTAAGACACGAGAGAGAGGAGTGGGTTGATTGCATTTTCTTGGACTGCAAGAAGACTTTCGACACAGATATTCAAAAGAGATTAATGCAAAAGCTAGAAGATCAGGCACTCATATCAGGAAGAGTACTGCAATGGATCAGAGAATAACTGACAGGGAGACAACAACGAGTCATTGTACTTGACGAGGTGTCAGAGTGGGCGCCTGTGACGAGCGGGGTTCCACCGGGGTCAGTCCTAGGACCAGTGCTATTTTTGGTTTATGTGAATGACATGATGGAAGGGATAGACTCAGAAGTGTCTCTGATTGCAGATGATATGATGTTAATGAGGAGAATTAAATCGGATGAGGATCAGCAAGACTACAAAGATACCTGGACAGGTTGCAAACCTGGTCCAGCAACTGGTTCCTCGAATTTAACCCCGCCAAATGCAAAGGCATGAAGATCGGGGAAGGACAAAGAAGACCGCAGACAGAGTATAGGCTAGGTGGTCAAAGACTGCAAACCTCACTCAAGGAGAAAGATCTTGGGGTGAGTATAATACCGAGCACATCACCTGAGGCGCACATTAACCAGATAACTGCTGCAGCATTTGGGCGCCTGGCAAACCTGAGAATAGCGTTCCGATAGCTCAGCAAGGAATCGTTCAAGAGTCTGTACACCGTTTACCTCAAGCCCATATTGGAGTATACAGCACCTGTTTGGAATCCACACCTGGTCAAGCACGTCAAGAAATTAGAGAAAGTGTAAAGGTTTGCAACAAGGCTAGTTCCGGAGCTAAAGGAAATGTCGTACGAAGAAAAGTTAAAGGGAAATCGGCATGACGACACTAGAGAACAGGAAGGTTAGGGGAGACATTATAACGGCATACAAAATACTGCGAGGAATAGACAAGGTGGACAGAGACAGGATGTTCCAGAGATGGGACACAGAAACAAGGGGTCACAATTGC
This sequence comes from Cherax destructor, assembly GCA_009830355.1. Classification (NCBI taxonomy): domain Eukaryota; kingdom Metazoa; phylum Arthropoda; class Malacostraca; order Decapoda; family Parastacidae; genus Cherax; species Cherax destructor. The sequence goes on along the minus strand of WNWK01002601.1, from coordinate 95,948 downwards.
AAGTAGAAGACTCAGATGAGTCAAAGGGATGTTAGAAAGTATTTCTTTTGCCATAGAGTTGTCAGGAAGTGGAATAGTCTGGCAAGTGACGAAGTGGAGGCAGGAACCATACAAAGTTTTAAGATGAGGTTTGATAAAGCAAATGGAGCTGGGAGAGAGAGGACCTAGTAGCGATCAATGAAGAGGCGGGGGCAGGAGCAATGACTCGACCCCTGCAACCATAAATATGTGATTACACACACGCACACACACACACACACACACACACACACACACACACACACACACACACACACACACACACACACACACACACACACACACACACAAACACACACACACACACACAAACACACACAAATACACAGAGGAGCTGTGAATCGACCCCTGCAACCACGTATAGGTGAATACTCACGTCACCCTCATGAAAAAAGTATTGTGCTTGTTTTGTAAAGTAGGGAGTAGTGTTTATATGAGTGATGGTTCCATAGGGGAAAACATATGGATCATTTTCTGGGGTAAGAATAATGAATGTAATATACTGAGGAGAAATAGAGTAACACAACTGAACACGGGTCCGTCTGTACAAACAATATGGCTGAAGTAGCGCGGTCTGAGGAAAGGACACCAATGGACGGATGTATATGGTGACTACGACTAAACAAATTCAAGCAGGTCAGGAAGGATTAATAGAGAATGTAAATAAGAAAGAGCAGCTCTGAGAAAATGAAACGGATCTGAAGGGCTCCTTATAAGAAATGCACAAGATATTAATTGAGCAAGCTATAAACCTTACCTTTGATATACACTTGACGAGTTCCGGGAGTTTTTCTACTCCCCGAGCCCGGCCATGGGCCAGGCTCGGTGGTTGCCTGGTCAACCAGGCTGTTACTGCTGTATCCATATCAACCTGGTAGATCTGGCACCTGGTGAAGATACTCACCCACTTTCCTCTTGAAGGCTTCTACACTTGTCCCAGCAGTGTTCTGTTATCTTCTATGGCCAAGGACGTTGATGCAGTTTTTTCCTTATTGTGCTCACTGCACTCTTGTTTTTCACTGGGTTTATCTTGCACTTTCTCTCATATCTCTCGCTCTAGTATGTTGTTATGGTAGTGTGCAGATTTGGTACAAGGCCCTTAAGTACTTTCCAGAGAGTACATATTTAAGACTTAAGACGTTCCCAGTAATTTAAATGCTTTATTAACTCTATGTAAACGATCTTTGCATTTGTTCTAGCTTTGATATTTCTCCTGCCTTGAGCAGGGCCGTCAACACTGAGCAATATTCCAAATGAGGGAGCACAAGCGATTTGAAAAGCATAACCGTTTGCATTATTTCCCATTGTTGTGAAGATTCTCATTATCCATTACGTCATCCTCGTGACCTTGATCTTATTGTATTCTTTGAAAAAAAAGGTCAGCTGATATATTATTCCCAAGTCTTTCACGAGTTGCTTTCGTTTTATTTGACGATCCTCTTCAGTTTTGTATACAGTGTTTCTTTTGAGCTCTTCATTCTTTCCACACCTAAGCAGCTGGGACTTGTCACTACTGAACGTCATATTGTTCTCCACTGTCCACTGGAAAACACTGCTTATATCTTCCTGAATTTTTTTTTAGTCTCTTCTACCGAAGTTACTTACATGGTTATTTTAGTGTCATCTTCAAATGATGATACAAAACTGTGACGGGTGTTTTGATCTATGTCTGCTATGACGATGAGAAACAGCAGAGGTGCCAGGACAGTACTTTGGGGAGCCGAGCTTTTTACCTCGCTGATGCTGGATTTTGTTATGTTTAAGTTTACTTCAAGAGCTGATGTACCACCACTTCCGCAGATCACCTACATCTGAACTAAGAATTTTTCTCTACAAGCTACCTCAAGCTTCTACTCTAGATACAGCCCGATCACTCTCCTAACCTCTTCTCCTAGGCTTCTCTCCTCTCCTCCTCTCCTAGTCTCCTCTCCTAATCTTCTCTCCCAGTTTCCTGTCCCAATCTTCTCTCCCAGTCTCCTCTTCTACCCTCAACACCTACTCACCTCTGTTAACCTTGGCTCCTGCCCTTCTCTTCTAGGCTCAGTTCTAACCCTCTTCTACCTCTCTTCTCATAGCCTCCTTTTCCAGTCTCGTGTCCCAGTCTCCGCTCGTGACCTAGCAATTTCTAGCGTCAGCTCTAAGTCTGAGTTACAATCCTGGGTTTGTAGACTTGATTCATATCCTGAACTCCTACAGTAGCCTGGTCTCCTAGCCTGGTTTCCAGCCTGGGCTCTCAGTTGGAGTTTTTAGCCTTTATTCCTAGCCTGAGCTCCTTGCTAGAGTTCCTTGCCAGAGTTCTTTGCCAGGGTTCCTTACAAGGGTTCCAACCCTCAGCTCCCAACACTCTTCCTAGTTTATTTCTTGAGGCTCTGGCATCCAGCACAGTAAAGCACTTAGAAGGCACTTAGAGGCGTGCCTCGTGATTTGCAAGCCTTGCAACTTCATCTCAGAGAGTACTTCCCAATGGGGCCGTCTGAAATCTAACCCACAGATCAGATATAAAATTCCTCCTTGCAGAAACTGGGTAAGTTCCTGAAGAGGGTTGCATAGCCTACGGATATGTATTCGTTGTCAGAGAGATACGTAGCCAAAAGGGTATGTGGCCAACTGCATATGTGGCCAAAAGTGATATGTAGCTAACAGAGGACGCAGGTAAGCGGGATAATGGATTTAACGGGATGTGCTCAAACAGAATACGTAGACAAAAGAGGAATGTTACGTTTGTTACATTTTGTTATTTTTTTCTTTCTGGAAATCACAAAAACTGATTGTGATTTGTAAAAAAAAAAACTGTTTCAGTTACGTAAACAATTCATTTCCAACATTATCAAATTTGTTCAATGATTATCGATTTACTACGGTCATGACTTCCGTCATTGTACATAATAATAACAAAGCAAGTAAAAGTGTTCATTGTCTATATTTTGTTTACATTCAACAATCCATATCCATAATTCATTCATAGTTATCGGCAGAAATTGTCCGCATAATTTGACGAAACGGGAAATATCACCATTATTTATGCCGAAGAAGATGCTGGAAGATACTTGCGGGGAGAGTAGTATCCCTACCAGAAAAGAGGCACAAATAGGATATGTAGCTAACGATATAGAACGGCAAACAGGATACTTCGCCAAACAGAATATGTGACCGATGGGGCATACAGCCAAAAAAAACCATGAAAGACATTTTACAAAGAGCAGACAGGAAATAATTTAAAATGCCATTATTCAATCAATCATATATTTTTCTCAAGTGTTAGAACTTAATTTCCACCATTGCAATACCTGACAGCATCGAGGGCTCCTTTAAATGTTGTTCCATCTAGGGTCTTTGCAACTCTAAATTTGCTACTGCCTATTTGCATATATACATACATACATACATACATACATGTATTGTAATGAAACCACAAAACAAATGGTATTAAATCGCTTACCAAACTGCAGCCAGCCGGGACTAGATCCAGCGACACATTCTCCCGCCTCAAGAGACAGAACAATGTTCACATTTCCTTAGCCACTTAACCAGAGATCCTACAAAGATCATGCACCCAACAGAGCTAGGTGTTGTTCTAAACTCGGCTGGACGCAGTTTGGTAAATGATTCAATGCCACTTGTATCGTGGATTCATTACTATATAAACTGGTTAAGGAGGTTGGTATTCAAACGAGAGGTGGTTGAAATTAGCCTGGAGCTTACCACTACAACGAGTGTCCTAGGATCATGAACAACACCTAGCTCTACTGGGGGCATGATCTTTGTAGGATCACTGGTTGAGTGGTTAAGGCGACACGAGCATTGTTATGTCTCTTGAGGCGAGGGAGAATATGTCACAGGATCTAATCCCGAGTGTCCGCAGTTTCGTAAACACACACACACACACACACACACACACACAAACACACACACACACACACACACACACACACACACACACACACACACACACACACACATATATATACATATATATATATATATATATATATATATATATATATATATATATATATATATATATATATATATATATCGTGCCGATTAGGTAAAACTTGCGATTTTGGCTTAAATAGCAACGCTCACCTTGCCATATAAGACAAGTGAAAATTTGTATATGCAATAATTTTGCCAAAATTATTCTGAACATAACGAAAAAATATATTTCATTGTGTTTGTTTATTATTAAATTAATGTTAACGTATCTAAAACATATTTAGTTGGGTTAGGCTAAATTAAATTGAGCTTGTTGTAATAAGGTTAGGTAGGTTTTCAAAGTTTCTCTTGGTACAAAATTATAAATTTTTACATTAACATAAATTAAAAAATATATCTTTAAACGTATAAGAGAATTTTTAGAAAGGACTTAATTTTAAATGAGTTCTTGCTAATTGACCAGTTTTACCTAATCGGCACGATATATATATATATATATATATATATATATATATATATATATATATATATATATATATATATATATATATATATACTGAATCTGTCACTAGAGGATCAGCAATGGGAGCAGGCAACCCTCCCAGTGCGACTGGGAGGTATAGGGGTGCGCAAAGCAAGGCAGGTAGCGTTACCTGCATTTCTGTCATCGTGTTTGGCTTCCAGTGGATTAGTCAAGAGGATTGTCCCTGAACGTTTGAGAGGGTGGTGGGAGCTCAAGACCCCAAGTTCATTGAAGCAGCAGTGCAGTGGGACATCCTGGCAGACTCCTCCAGTAGACCAGCTCCTCCCAAAGAGCACAAACAGTCCCACTGGGACAAACCGATCATGGAAAAATTTCCAACACAATGCTCACCAACGCTTCAGGAAAGGACAAAGCTCGTCTCCTAGCGGTGAAGGCACCACACTCAGGAGATTTCCTTCTTGCTGTTCCCAATTCCTCTCTGGGGACTCGACTCGACCCACAGGCCATTCGGATTGGTGTTGCTCTTCGCCTAGCCGCCCCCATACTCACCGAACATAGGTGTATTTGCGGCAGGGCGACGGCTGACCAATTCGGACTTCATGGTCTAGTGTGTCACACATCAGAAGGAAGTATGCTAGACATGAGGAGGTCAATGACATCATAAAGAGAAGCCTCGCCACAGCCCGTTGCCTAGCTCAACGGGAACCCCAAGTGCAGAGGTCTGATGGAAGTCAAAAGCGTCCTGATGGAGCCACCATGCTACCCTGGAAGGATGGTAAGCAGATTGCTTGGGACTACACCTGTGCTGCCACATTGGCAGACACCTACCTGCCACACTCCTTAGCCGAAGGGGTGGAGCTGCCAGCCACAGGGAGACCCAGAAGACCCGCAAATATGAAGACCTTCCCTCTTGCTATAACTTCATCCCAATAGGGTCGGAGACCCATGGAGCATGGGGCAAGTGTGCTCTAAAGTTTCTCAAGGAGCTGGGTGGAAAACTCATCATAGAAACCAAGGACCACAGGGCGACCAGCTTCCTGTTTCAGAGACTCAGTGTTGCGATCCAGAGGGAAATGCCTGCAGTATTCTGGGCACGCGGCCCACTGCCGGGGAGTTGGACGAAGTATTTGACATGTAGCTCTGAGTTGTTATCTATGTTGTTTTACTCCCATTGTATTTTGTATTTTGTCTTGAAATAAAGTTTGTATATATATATATATATATATATATATATATATATATATATATATATATATATATATATATATATATATATATATATATATATATATATATATTTTCCATCATTCTCATTGCAACTCGCCTCATGTTCCTCAACTCATTTTTCCCCTCTCTCTTAATGTTGCATCTTCAAGCCATATTCTTGCTTCTGGCCACGTATTTTCACACAGTATATCAAGCCTCCTTCTCATCTTAGCACGTCACTATCATCTCTCCACCATTATCCTTGCCTCATCACAATGTTATCTCTCTGAGCATCGCATCTTTCAGCATCATGAGCATCATCTCCCCGCACAGGCATCACCTTTGCCTTCCCACGCCCAAGAACGGCGCGTGCAGCTCCAAGGCAACAACTCACGCCAAATCTCCCATCATAACGTTGTTACCAACGCAAGCACCGCCATTTAAGGTCCATCTTGCAAGGCTCAATCTAACTTTACACACGAGACTTGAAGGTTTCCTCAGTCTTCGGCACTGCTCACTGAACGCTGTGTTAGAGGGATCCGTCGTTCAGCATGGCTACAGCTCCAGGGCGTCTGGAAACAGTATATAGTTACATTCATGGTGAACCGCTAAACAAGCACAGGTTATACAGCTCATGGGAAAAGAGAGGTAATCAGGTTTGATCTTAGGAAGAAGAAATTAGGAAAATGAGAGATTTAAAGAGCGCTTTGGCTTGGAAGTTCTCTCAGCGTTCTTGGCACTAAGTAGAAGAAGCTAGCATGAATACTCATCAGTTTCGCTAAGTTAAAAAAAAATGGAATAAATTAAAAGCCCCATTAAATTGGCAATTTCCAGAGACTATTAAACGTTTTCTGAGGTCCCTACGACAACCTTGGCAAAAATAAAACCACAATTTAAGTAGAAAGACCAAGTTCAGTGGACAAACATTTAAAATGTGTCGAACAGTCAGCTAAACGCCACAAACCACACAGAGGGAAGGAAGAGCACCTTAATGGGTGAAATGTGAATGCCAATCCTCAATCTACAGAGAACAGTCTCAAAGTAACATATCCTCCTGAAGGATGAGTAACAAACACACATCCTGCAGAATTCCTCATGTTTGTACAGCGGCTGCATCAGAGCGATCAATTGACAGCGACGGAACAGCTTATAAGTAGTAGTGGTGGTAGTGGAAGGTTGTGATAGACACAAACAGCCTTACTGCTACACATAGCTGTGTCAGTGAGAGTGGAGTAACTCGAATAGTAAAACAGAAGCTGTATTAATTTAGAAGAGATAGTTGTAGTCCACGTCTTCCATCCAGTTACATCTCGCCTGTAAATTCCATATTTATTATTCAGTGTGTTATGATATATTTTCGCCTATGTTTTTCACGCCGGCAGTAATCGGAAGAAGGGAAAGGGGGAGAGTCTTCTGCTTTTATTTTCTTGTCCCATACACATAGAAAATAAACGATAATCTTTAACAGTCCTGAATCTAGATAGAAGTAAAGAGTTCTTCTCAGGAGATAGCCTCATTGTGTACTTACAAGACCTCTGGTATCTGTCGTTCCCATGTACAATTTATTGCTAGTCGTGTATGTCCCACTGGTTTCACCACTTTCTTAGAACACATCGATGTTTGTTGCTTAAGTCACCTGAAAGGAGAAGCCTTTTGCGTGGTAAAGTCAAAATATTAGCATTTGCCTCGGCATCCGCCTGTTCATTTTTTGGGGGACCCTGACATTGACAGCAAGCTATCAGAACCCCGCGTTCTTGTGCCGGGCGTACAAGTTAAATACACTTGGATCCTTTGGAGAAGGTGGACATAAATATATTGGACCAGGAATAACAGAGCTCACTGGGAATCCAAGTATACAGTGAACCAGAATCCATGCATTCAAAATTTGAACTGCGATAATCGAGTGGTGTTCCACAGTGACAAAAAATGACTTGCTTAGTAGTTGAACACAATAAAAGTCCTAATCTCCGGAATTCACTGCTCTCTAATCTATCAGTAAAAACTTTCATTCTCAAAGCATGTGTTAAATCATCGTCGAAGAAACCAACCAAAGTAATGCATTCCCGGAGCTTGGTACTTACACGTCCCCATCCACCACCTACAGAGACATCACTCAGACACTGTCCAAGTGAGAGCAGGAAGTTAACCTAACCTCCCTAACAGTTGACACATCACTCAGACACTGTCCAAGGAGGGCAGGAAGATAACCTAACCTCCCTAACAGTTGACACATCACTCAGACACTGTCCAAGTGAGAGCAGGAAGATAACCTAACCTCCCTAACAGTTGACACATCACTCAGACACTGTCCAAGGAGGGCAGGAAGATAACCTAACCTCCCTAACAGTTGACACATCACTCAGACACTGTCCAAGTGAGAGCAGGAAGATAACCTAACCTCCCTAACAGTTGACACATCACTCAGACACTGTCCAAGGAGGGCAGGAAGATAACCTAACCTCCTAACAGTTGACACATCACTCAGACACTGTCCAAGTGAGAGCAGGAAGATAACCTAACCTCCCTAACAGTTGACACATCACTCAGACACTGTCCAAGGAGGGCAGGAAGATAACCTAACCTCCCTAACAGTTGACACATCACTCAGACACTGTCCAAGTGAGAGCAGGAAGTTAACCTAACCTCCCTAACAGTTGACACATCACTCACACACTGTCCAAGGAGGGCAGGAAGATAACCTAACCTCCCTAACAGTTGACACATCACTCAGACACTGTCCAAGTGAGAGCAGGAAGATAACCTAACCTCCCTAACAGTTGACACATCACTCAGACACTGTCCAAGGAGGGCAGGAAGATAACCTAACCTCCCTAACAGTTGACACATCACTCAGACACTGTCCAAGGAGGGCAGGAAGATAACCTAACCTCCTAACAGTTGACACATCACTCAGACACTGTCCAAGTGAGAGCAGGAAGTTAACCTAACCTCCCTAACAGTTGACACATCACTCAGACACTGTCCAAGGAGGGCAGGAAGATAACCTAACCTCCTAACAGTTGACACATCACTCAGACACTGTCCAAGTGAGAGCAGGAAGATAACCTAACCTCCCTAACAGTTGACACATCACTCAGACACTGTCCAAGGAGGGCAGGAAGATAACCTAACCTCCCTAACAGTTGACACATCACTCAGACACTGTCCAAGTGAGAGCAGGAAGTTAACCTAACCTCCCTAACAGTTGACACATCACTCAGACACTGTCCAAGGAGGGCAGGAAGATAACCTAACCTCCTAACAGTTGACACATCACTCAGACACTGTCCAAGTGAGAGCAGGAAGATAACCTAACCTCCCTAACAGTTGACACATCACTCAGACACTGTCCAAGGAGGGCAGGAAGATAACCTAACCTCCCTAACAGTTGACACATCACTCAGACACTGTCCAAGTGAGAGCAGGAAGATAACCTAACCTCCCTAACAGTTGACACATCACTCAGACACTGTCCAAGGAGAGCAGGACGATAACCTAACCTCCCTAACAGTTGACACATCACTCAGACATTGTCCAGGGAGAACAGGGAGATAACCTACCCTAACCATTTAAACATCACTCGGGTACATTATTTTATAAATTTATCTTAATAGCTTATACCTAGTTAATACTCTAGTTCATTCTTACTTAATACATAGTCAACACGAAGTTCATTATGTTTATTAGTTTCTACACTCTACTTGACCAACATGCATTAGCTATACACTTGTCAGTACTGGAACTCAACACACTATACATGATACAAAGAATTAACTTCAAACCTAATGATGAATGATCACGTCGACCCAGATTTAAACCTATATAATCTAACTCAATCAAAATTTAATGGAAAGTAACTGCCTCTATTACACAGCATCACAAGCCAGCACTCCTAAATACTGCTAAAAAATTAAGTTCTTAATTACAATATCAGGTCCCTAAAGCAAACACTATGATGACCTCCTGGCACTCCTTGATACCCTAAAGACATCCTTCTCCTGTATTATTCTTACTGAAACCTGGCTTAAGCAGGCCACAATAGATATCTACTCAATACCAGGATACACAGCAATCCACAACTGCAGACCATACCAAGTTGGGCGCGGTATTGCAATCTATTACTCTAATGAACTATCTTGTTACAACACCACTGCTATAGTGGTGAATATGGAGAATATATTTTTTTGCAAATTTTACTGTAAAAACCGTAAGACTCCTATAACAATCGGTGCCATCTACCGGATGCCTCTTACTAACATCCCAAATTTTAGCGATAAAAAGACACTAATAACAAACAACCAAATGAACAAGCACCACCTTCTCTTAGCTGGAGACTTCAACATTAACCTTGGCCTAACAGATGACCAGCCAGTAACTGATTTCAACAATATGAACTACACACTTCTCATACCAACAATAACTAAACCAACCAGGCTGACTGAGACACATGCAACCATAATTGACCATATATGGACCAATATACTAGCCCCCTTAAATCAGGGATAATTGCAGACATCACTACAGACCACTGCCCCACCTTCCTCTTAATAAACATTAATAAACCATCACTGGAATACAACAAAGTTTCTTTTAGACTTCATGACGAGGCCTCCGTAAGTAACTTCACAGCAGAGCTAGGGACGGTTGACTGGCCTACAGAATTCTCCAATGCCAATGGCATCGATGATTGGATAGACATATTTCTTAATAAATTACTTAGACTATACAACAAACATTGTCCCTTAAAAACGAAACATATTACGAATAAACGGCTAGGTTGCCCATGGTTAACTAACAGCATACTAAGATCCATTGATAAGAAACATCAATATGAAAAGCAATATAGACAGGGGCCTAATACACAAAGATATTATTAAACACTATGCATCAAACCATTCCACGGGTGGGGTTCAAACCCGCGGTCAGAGAGTCTCAAAACTCCAGACCGCGGGTTCGAACCCCACCCGTGGTATGGTTTGTTTGCAATCGTGTCATTACGATTTCGTGGGAACTATGCATCAATTTCACCGAAAGAAGAGATATAAAAAAGACCTGGAAAACACTCTCAGATTCTGGGCACCCACAAACTTAAAAAAAAATAGGGATATTGTCCTAACTAAACCGAACGAAACACAACTACAGCCTATTGATACAGTTAATAAGTTAAATGACATCTTCTCAACCATGGGATGAAATCTCGCCAGTAAAATTCCAGGTACCAATGCCCAAGCAAGTGATTACTTAGATAGGAATTTCCCAACCTCCTTCTATCTTGCACCTACCGAACCCACTGAAGTCACCACGATTATAAAGTCACTTAAAAATATATCAGGGAATCTGTCTTAAGTCCCACCATTATTGTACAAGCCTGCTATTTCACTACTTTTTAACAAATCACTAGAAACCAGCACTTACCCGACACCACTCAAGACAGCAAGGGTTACACAAAGGTGGTGACCCCACAGATGTAAATAACTATATTCCAATCTCAAACTTACCGTTGCTATCCAAAATCTTTGAGAAACTCGTGCACGAGAGATTTTTATTCGTTTATTACAGCACAAAGCATACTCAACCCCTGCCAATTTGGATTTTAAAAAAACAAAAGCACAAACGATGCAATTGTAAAAATGCTGGACCTGCTTTACACTGCATTGGAAAATAAGGAATATCCATTAGGACTCTTTATTGACCTAAGGAAAGCTTTTGATACAGTAGACCACGTCATCCTACTCCAAAAAACTTGACCATTACGGTATAAGAGGCCACGCACTTATATATTTAAAATCCTACCTTACTAACAGGTATCAATACGTCACCATTAAGGACACAACCTCATCTACACGATCACTTGATCGTGTAGATGCTCTTCCTCTTATACATCAATGATCTTCCCAACGCATCACAACACCTGAAACCAATTATCTTTGCTGACGACACGACTTATGTCACCTCCCACCCAAATCTTGCCTCACCATTGTTAACGAGAAGCTACTAAAAATATCAACCTGGATGACTGCCAATAAACTTACACTTAATACTGACAAAATTTTCTATATTATGTTTGGTAACAGAACAGGTGTTGCACAACTGAACATTATGATTGACATATTGAGGGCAAATTCCTGGGCCTACACCTTGACAGCAACCTGAATTTCAGCACCCATATCCAACACATAACAAAAAAAAAAAAGTATCTAAAACCTTTGGGATCCTATCTAAGATACGTTACTATGTACCGCAATCAAACCTACTCACACTATACTATTCACTCATCTATCCCTACCTTACCTATGCAATTTGTGCTTGGGGATCAACAGCAGCAACCCACCTAAAACCAATAATAACCCAGTAAAAAGCCGCAGTAAGAATTATCACGCAATCCAATCCCAGGCACCGTCCCCCCCCCCCCACTCTTCGAAGACCTAAACTTACTTACTGTTCAGAACATCCACACTTACTACTGTGCAACCTACATTTACAGAACCATAAATTCCAATATTAACCCTGAACTAAAACGCTTTCTTGATAGTTGTGCCAGGACCCATAGGCACAATACCAGACACAAAAATTTCTATGACATTCTCTGTGTCCGGCTAAATTTTTACAAAAAATCAATGTACATTAAAGGGCCTAAAATTTGGAACTCCCTGCCTGAAAACTCTAGAACTGCAGACTCAGCCAACATTTTCCAAACTACTGTCAAAAAACATCTTATGTCCCTAACACACCCTATCAACAAACTACACATGAAAACCACCTATTCATGCGCACACACACACACACACACACACACACACCCTTCATTTACACCTACACTCACCCAAATGACAGTAAACATAAAATTCCGAAAATAGCAATAGCCTAATAAATCTCAGGCTAGTCCTAAGTTTGCCTGAGATACTCCAATATATACGACAAAACCATTCTTATTACTAATTTTATAAATTGTTATATTCTTAAATGTTCTGAACTACCTCACTTTTGTAAATCTAGTTAATCATTTGTAATCTGTAATTTGTAATATAAAGAATTATTATTAGTCTGCCCGAAATGCCTCGGCATGCTAGGCATGCTAGTGGCCTTCTTTGTAATTATTGTTTTATAATATGTAAACCACACATTATGATCTTTACAGAGAAATAAACATTTGAATTTGAATTTGAGGGCAGGGAGAGAACCCGACCTCTCTGACAGCTGACACATCAAGGCCACACTCTAAGAGGGTAGTCTACGTCCGAAAACGACGCAGTAGGTGGAGCCTCGCACAAACCAACAGGGAACCCCTTCCTTCCACCAACAGCGTCAGTGAAGAGTCGTGTAGCTCCACTTACATTAATGAAGAGCGCTTCACAGTCAGAGTTCTTCCCTTCAAGGGTTTAACCACTATCACCCAAAGTCAAAGTGATCCATTAATACCTTATTTCGGAGCTAGACTAGACTAGGTATGATATTTTAGAATTTGCATGCTCTAAGACTAGTCTGACTCACAAAATCGTAGTGACACGATTGAAAAACAAACAAACAGGGAACTGGTGGAGTTTCACCTCAGCTGGTATGAGCAAAGACTTGTATGATGCTGATACATTTTCTGTAGTTAGTATGTGACAAGGCTTTGTTAATCTGGAACCAGTATGATGGGCCACACCAAGCATGAACGGGAGACATTCATACGGAGCAAAAACAAGTTAAGGTTAATATAATACAAAATTAGCATGATTTAAGGCTGATATTGTTTTGTCAGGGTTAATAAGATCTATAAAAGAAAATACTATGATTAATATATCGTAGAAACGACAAAGTTAACCAATATGAGTCTGAGCAAGTATATTATTATTGTTATTATTATTATTATTATTATTATTAGTATTAGTATTATTATTATTATTATTATTATTATTATTATTATTATTATTATTATTATTATTATTATTATTATTATTATTACTGTTATTATTATTATTATTATTATTATTATTATTATTATTATTATTATTATTATTATTATTATTATTATTACATTCTTAGGAAGCTCTAAACCCATTAGAGAAATGTAACGACCTGAGGACTGCAAGGTAATGATATTTTATCTATGAAAGGAAAAGATAGCTCCAGTTCCTTGAATCAAAAGAAACATCCCATCCCTTGATGGGGCCATACCAAAAAGAATACATGCCTAGTGTGATCTTGGTATAATTCTTGGTTGCGGAATTTGAGATAAATCTTGCGAAACCATTTTGACACATCCTGCACCATTATCATGCCATATATTTACTGTTCGTTTGTAGGTTATTTATAAAGTGATCCCTTAACACAGGGGTCTCCAAACTTCGGCCCGCGGGTCACATGCGGACCGCCACAAGACTTTATGCGGCCCGCAGCAACTTTAAACATATATAAATAGTAAAACTAATAAGCCCTAATATTCAGTCACAAAGTTAAGGGTTTTGTTGCTTGTAACAATTTATGTCAATTATTTTTCAAATTTTAGTTCTAATCTTTCTATTTTTTAGATATATCCTTCAGTTATGGAAGGAAAAATGAAAAGAACAGTGCAGAGTGAGTGCCGCCAGTTTAATGAAGAATGGGGCGTAAAGTACTTCTTTGTACAAGTGTTGTGTGTCGTATGCCACGAAACTGTTGCAGTTTTGAAAAAGTACAATGTACGTCGGCACTATGAGACCAAACATAAACTAAGTTATTCCCAGTTCACAGGAACACAGTGTTCGGAAAAATTAGAATCAGTGCTATGCAGATTGCTTTCCCAACAAGGATATTTTACGCAGAAGAGAGATGAAAATGAAGCTTTAACCAGGGCCAATTGCAAAGTAGCTTATGCGTTAACTGAAAGAGGAAAGCCATTCACCGATGGAGATCTGATCAAAGAGTGTATGATAGAAGCAGTAGCAGAGTTATGCCCAGAAAAAAAGCAAATATGTTCAAAATCCTCAGTCTTGCGCCAAATATAGGATATAGGAAGCAATATATTTCATCAAATTACAGACATATCACGAACTTTTCAGTTTTATTCTCATCCGTGGCGTCGACAATGAATTTAATGTCGCACAAGAATTGGCATCAGTACACTGGAACAGCACTGGAACAAGAGAAGACATCAACAAAGAATTGCAAAAAAACTGTATTAGAATATAATCTGGAGTGGAATAGACTGCAATGCCTGACAATAGATGGAGGAAAGAACATGTCTGGGGTGAAGAAAGGTTTGGTTGGACAAATCACAAAAGTTTGTGATGATGATGCATTCTCAAAGACCATGATTCTGCATTGCGTTATCCATCAGCAAACATTGTGCGGAAAATATGTGGATATGTCTTGAGTTTTGAAACTCGTTGTTTCAACAGTGAATTTCATTCGATCTCACGGGCTTAATCATCGCCAGTTTCGTGATTTTCTGAAAGAAACTGATTCTGAGTTCGATGACTTGCCTTATTATACAGCAGTTAGATGGCTTAGTTGTGGAAAGGTTCTACGACGGTTCTTTCGTCTGAGAAAGGAAATTAGATTAATTTCTCGCAGAGAAGAATCGACCCGACCAACTTTTATCAGACGCTGACTAGCTGTGGAAATTGGCATTTTTTGCAGACGTGACAAGCCATATGAATCAATTAAATCTGAAGATACAAGGTGAAACAAATTTGATTTGTGATCTATTCACACATATGAAGGCATTCAGGGCAAAGCTGATGCTATTTGAAGGACAGGTGAAAGTTTCTAACTTGGATCATTTCGCATGTTGTGAAAAAAAATCATGAAGAAAGCGAAGCAGAATTTCCTTCTTCATTTGCAAAAGAAATCATGAATATGTGAGGGGAAAAGCCGGTAGTAATTGGGGTTAAGGTTGTTATACAGGCAGGAACCATTAGCATATTACTGCCCGCACTTCCATCCAGCGGGCTGAGGCGAAACTCTAGTTCCTGGTGTCTGATGTGTTTTATTTTCGACTTCTGGTAGTATTAACCTTACCTGGTGTGGGTTGAAGTTTGGAGAGTCACTTCACCTGAACTCTTTTCCTGATCAGGTATGGTGATTTACCAAGAGTATTTCTGTTCGTTGTTTTTTTATTTTATGGTTACCAGTAATGACATTAAGATTGCCCACCACCCTTTGTCTTTCTTAAATGTTATACTTATATAACTTTTGGTAACCATTTTATTTTCTTTATTATCAGCTGTGCTGCTGGCCTGGTCATCCAGGGTAGACGCCTAGATATAAGAGCAAGATACCAGTCTATGGGACTTAGGACATTACAACTACTCTTCACCTCTAACATCATACTTGTGTTGATACAACCAAGTAGTAACAGGAGATTCCAGAACATGGGATGATTACCACCACCCAGATAACCTACACCATTTCTTCAAACATCCGGAAACCATCCTGGGCTTTATATACTCCTGCCCTAACATCTTACCAGAACAACAACTGCCAATTTTTATTCTTATTTAATTTTAATTAAAAGGCTTAACAAACTTATCTTCATTATTAATCCTAGAGTCGTTTATTTATTTATTTTTCCATTCTTTTTGATCAGGCAGAAGGCGTTCCCCTGACAAATGAGTTGCAAAAACAATTTCTGAAACGATTTTCTGATCTTGATGAAATGCAGATAAAATTAAGTTGTTTCAAAATCCATTTGACTGCAGTGTTGAAACACTCCCAAGTCAGTTTCAAAGGGAAATTATTGATCTTCAGTTAGATGACATGCTGAATGAATAATATAAAAAAATATTCGTATCAGATTTTGGTACAATGGTACAATGTACCTTTGTTAACAAACATTTTCAAAAATGAAGTATGTCAAGTCCAACTATCGAACAAATGTATGTGATGAGCATTTGAAGTCCATTCTAATATTTCGCTCGTCAAACTTCAAGCTTGACATATATTGAAATTAATCTGCAGTTCAGTAATTGATTATACTGTTAGAACACTGGATTATGTTTAACATTTTTACTCATTATATATAATTTCTCAGTGTAAACACGGTATTGTTTCTTCGTAATCGTCACATTTCTCTTTTGTTGTGAATCATATCATGCTGATTAAAAAAAGTATCCAAATAAACCATATTTATTCATTAAAATTTTATTCATTCATTTATATTTATTTATAAGACTGATTTCTTTCTTTGGCCAGGGAAAATGTGTAAAATATATAATGTGGCCCTCGTAGTGAAAAGATTAAAGACCCCTGCGTTAACACCCCTGCGTTAACACCCCTGCGTTAACACCCCTGCGTTAACACCCCTGCGTTAACACGAAGAGTTGTGACTTGTATCATCCACGAGCGTATCATCCCATGCCAGTATGACAGAAGCTTAATATTAAAAGGTAATCATGCTAGAATTACCGACAATGTTAGGTACGAGGACACACATGCAACTGATGTGACATTTTACTGTGGCAACGTTTCGCTCTTCAGGAGCTTTGTCAAGCTGTTAGTTGCAGTTGTGTCCATTCACCTAACATATTAAAAGTTCAGATTATTTCAAGGTCAGTATAATGATTGGTATAACTCTGTGCTAATTTAACCGTGGGTCGGTATATACGACTTAGGATCTATAGCTTCCAGAGTATGAACCTGAAAAACATTTAATTCTGATTCAGTATGAGCTGGGACCTGGTTGATCCAACGAGCTATGTTATCCGGCGCATGTATGACGCACCGGCCAGTAGTAGTGAGAACTATTATGATTTAATACAATGTCAGTGTTTTTTTTTATGGAGGTACACTATTGTTGTTGTGATTCATATAATTGTCATCAGCTTATATAATCATTATAATACACAGCAAATTCATATAATATCATTCTCATTCTTTCAATGGAAAATTAATCATACGTTAATCAACGGATCAAAAGGGTATTAGAAAATTCGACGCAGTTAGAATATTTGCAAATATGACGGTTTCATAAAATATACATATATATAATAAAAATACGATATTATGATGTCGGGAAAATCGTTTGATGGAAATTATGCCAGTAAAGCGGTTGGTCAAAAATACAAATTTATCGCTGGACGAGGGTCGCCGCTCTCAAAAGGCCTAATTTCCGGTTCGTGAGGGTGAAAAACGGGCCAAGCGGAATCGTTCCGTTGGAAGGAATTCTTGTCTTATTACTAGCGGTGTTGAGCCTTACTGGCGACGCGTCAAGGGCGCTGAGTGATTACGAACAGATCTCATCACACTCTTCAACTCTCACTCAACTTCCTCGAGACCTATTAAGCTGCCGGACAGGGATGGGTTCTCAAGTCCCTGAACAGGGTTGGGACCTCAAGTTCCTGAGAATAGCTGGGACCTCAAGTGCATGAGCAGGGATGGGTCCTCAGGTCCCAGAAGAGGATGGGTCTTCATGTCCTTGAAAAGGGCTGAGTCCTCAGGTCTCTGAGCAGGGCTGAGTCCTCAAATCCCTGAACAAGGATGGGTTCTCAGGTCCTTGAGCAGGGATTACCTGGAGAGGGTTTCGGGGGTCAACGCCCCCGCGGCTCGGTCTGAGACCAGGCCTCGTGGTGGATCAGGGTCTGATGCGTTCTGAACGTATCCACAGACGTGCTTGGGGTCTTCTTCGATGCATTCCACCGCAATTATCTCCCTGCTGGGTGTCGCCTCGAGGGTTTAGCTGGGTTCACACAGCAGGGTTCACACAGCAGGGTTCACACAGCAGGGTTCACACAGCAGGGTTCACACCAGGGATGGGACTGAAACTCGCACATACATATACGAACACACACAAACAAGTGCGATTATCCAGAAAAAATATTGAAATAAAAATGCAAATGTATATTTTTAGAAACTCTTAATTGGAAATTTAGTACAAATACAAAAATTACAAAAAAACAAATAAAACACAGAAGCAAAGATTTAATTACAAGCCAAGATAGAGACATCACATGTAAATAAATTTAAATAACGAACCTTAAGGTACTTTGTCTTAATTTATAACTTGCTAAATATTAAATTGTTAAATTGTCTTAGTCGACACATACAAGACATAAACACCGCAGTGAATAACCCCGAGAGTTTTCTTGAATAAGTGTTGATCAGGTTAATTGCAGCCTAAATAATAATAATAATAATAATAATAATAATAATAATAATAATAATAATAATAATAATAATAATAATAATAATAATAATAATAATAATAATAATAATAATAATAGTAATAATAATAATAATAATAATAATATTTATTTCTACAAATACTTGACACAACTTATACAGAAATAGCTGACATACTATATAGAAAGCCGTTGATTATTGAGAACAATTCGGGCAACTTAGGTTAATCTTGTCCACCAGGATGCGACCCACGCCAGACAGCTAGCAGCTAGGTACCTACTTTCTGCTAGGTGAACAGGAACAGAAAGTAGCGGGAATCGAACCACTGACACTCATTGTGTGATGTGAGTTCGCTACCAACCGAGCTACGGGACATTAAGCTCCTTTAATAAACCATTCAGTCTCCAGCCACAGGATATACTGTATACACTAACACGTTTATAACTCTTAGTGTTAGACATTAAACCACATTATATCTCTTAGTGCTAGACATTAAACCACATTAACCAACCAAGCGGCTAGCATTAGGCTGGTTGCATGGTTGGTTGGTTGATCACAAACCAAAATACCGCTAGTGCAATTTCCAGTAGAGTACAGTAATAACAAATATTCAGCTCACTGCATGGCTGCTGCAGTAAGTTCTTCCAACACTTGCTGTGTGGCTTTGTTATTATGCTGGCAGGTGTTGGTGACAGAAGAACAGGTGTTGGTGACAGGAGGAGAGATGGTGGTGACGGGAGGACGGATGTTGGTGTAGAGAGAACATGTATTAGTGATGGGAGGACAGGTGTTGGTGAGGGGAAGACAGATGTTGGTGAGGGGAGGACAGGTGTTGGTGACGGGAGGACAGGTGTTGGTGAGGGGAGGACAGGTGTTGGTGACGGGAAGACAAGTGTTCGTGACGGGAGGTCAGCGTCTAGAGGCTCTGACACCCACTTTGATTTCTAGCTTCTAGAGTACAGTGTTAATCTCAACAATCCTATCACTGATACTAGTAATACCAAGCACCTTCTTCATATTAAGTACCTTTGTAGATTTGGGACAGCCAAGAATAATTCTGAGAGCTTCATTTTGCATTGTAGATATTTTTAAAACTCTGTTAGTACAGGTACTAACCTACTTACAACACTGCTGTACTGTACGGTACTGGTACTCTGGTACTAACCTACATAAAACACTGCTGTGCTGTAGGGTACTGGTACTCTGGTACTAACCTACATACAACACTGCTATACGTACTGTACGGTACCGGTACTTTGGTATTAACCTACATACAATACTACTATACTGTACGGTACCGGTACTCTGGTACTAACCTACATACAACACTTCTATAATGTACAGTACTGGTAGCCTGGTACTATCACACAAACAACACTGTTGTAGTGTACAGTACTAGTAGCCTGGTACTGACTCACACTCAACACTGTTGTAATGTACAGTACTGGTAGTCTGGTATTAACACGCATACAACGCTACTGTACAGTACTTGTACAATCACACATACAACACTGTTAAGGAACATTTATCAGCTTCTACTTATTTAAGCACAGGGAGAAATTTAATGTAAATAAAATAATTTCTATCCACATATTTGAAACAATAAATTGAATATATTATAAATGGTTGCTAATAGAAATACAGCACATTATTTTATTTCTGAAAGGTGGCATCAAGTGTTGTTAGAAGCGAAATAAACTCATTCATCTCAAAGAATATGAATGAATGGAAAAACATTTCGATAACAGATTATTATTTTTCCCTAAATTTCCACACGGTTACGATGCAGCAGAGGAAGCTGCATCGTATTTAAGATAAGTAACTATGTGCTCTCATTTAAACTGTATTTGAAGAAAATAGAGCAAATACAAGTAAATCACAAATACTCTATTTTAATTTCTCTCCTAACCCAAGTAAATTACCAATACTAATTTTCCTGTATATGCGAATGCAAATACAGATACAGCTACGTATGTAAATATATGTCTGGTTCAAAAAGAGACGGTTCACACAACCGGATTTAAACAGTTGGGTTCACAAAGGCAGGTCCATACAGCCAGTTCATTAGTCTCAGTATGGATTTACATGAATATCACGATATTTGCATAATTATTGATGATGAATAGTATTAATGTAAAATTAGGATAACCTCACCTACGATAAAAGGAATTAAATTATATTACATCAACTGTAGTTACATCAAGCTAATAAGTTAATTTTGAAGCAGATGAAAACTGTGGAACATATTCGCAACACTACATATACATATTATTGTAACCACGAACGAATGGTATTGTTCAATAACAACACTGCACTAGCCAGGGGCCGAACCCATGCTGCTTTGGACCGCCTCATGGTGAGCGAAAACACATGACGCCTTAGACCACTGAACCACACAATCCTTAAGAGTAGCTAGTGTAGAGTTATTATTGATCAATGCCATATATAAGGTGGACAGAGACATATATATATATATATATATATATATATATATATATATATATATATATATATATATATATATATATATATATGCAAGAAAACCACTATGAAAAATAGAAGAATTCCAAGCGCTTTCGTGACTACTCACATTATCAAGGAACTATAACAGGAAACATGACAAGAAGGGATTATATAAGGGCGAGACTACACCTCACAGTCACATCACACTAACAAAGACTACACCTCACAGTAGCGTAACATCTCACGACTCTGTGAAGAGGAACATAAGAAAGGACCTGAAACTCTTCCCAAGAATTAAGATTAGTCCAATTTATTATTAAATTCTTCCCAAATTTTATTAATTATAAATGAATCCAATTTATATAAACCAAAAGAAATATTCATATTATTTTCAAAACTGCTTTTAATGAAACATGATTCTATTATATTTCTCTCAACCATGGACTTGCTTGATACAACCTTCTCAGCATTTTGAAAATCAATTGGATGGTTAAAATCTCTCACATGAATAAATAGAGCATTAGAATCTTGTCCAGTTCTAATGCTATATTTATGTTGTTTTAATCTTAGTTCAAGACTTTTACCAGTTTGACCATAATAAACTTTATCGCATACTTTACAGGGAATCTTATAGACACATCCGTCAGCATTTATGAAATAGCTAATGATTTAAAATACCCAAGAAACATAATTGATAAATCTTTTAAAATAGCTAGGAATACTTTTTACAATCCAAAAAGGGACAACCAACCTTATTCAACCAAAAATATGTTGGTTCTCCCTTACCATGAAAACTTGGTTGATATGCCTTCCTTTCTTAAGAATTTTAATATCAAAGTTGCATTTAAAAATCTTGATACAGTAAAAAGACTTTTGATAAAAAATTCCCCCCAAAATGCTGACGGATGTGTCTATAAGATTCCTGTAAAGTATGCGATAAAGTTTATTATGGTCAAACTGGTAAAAGTCTTGAACTAAGATTAAAACAACATAAATATAGCATTAGAACTGGACAAGATTCTAATGCTCTATTTATTCATGTGAGAGATTTAACCATCCAATTGATTTTCAAAATGCTGAGAAGGTTGTATCAAGCAAGTCCATGGTTGAGAGAAATATAATAGAATCATGTTTCATTAAAAGCAGTTTTGAAAATAATATGAATATTTCTTTTGGTTTATATAAATTGGATTCATTTATAATTAATAAAATTTGGGAAGAATTTAATAATAAATTGGACTAATCTAATTCTTGGGAAGAGTTTCAGGTCCTTTCTTATGTTCCTCTTCACAGAGTCGTGAGATGTTACGCTACTGTGAGGTGTAGTCTTTGTTAGTGTGATGTGACTGTGAGGTGTAGTCTCGCCCTTATATAATCCCTTCTTGTCATGTTTCCTGTTATAGTTCCTTGATAATGTGAGTAGTCACGAAAGCGCTTGGAATTCTTCTATTTTTTCATAGTGGTTTTCTTGCATATTTTGATATCACCTGTTTACTGTGATCTTTTTGCATATATATATATATATATATACGTATATATATATATATATATATATATATATATATATATATGTGTGTGTGTGTTTGTGTGTGTGTGTATATATGTGTGTGTACTCACCTATTTGTGGTTTCAGGGGTCGAGTCATAGCTCATGGCCCCGCCTTTTCACTGATAGCTACTAGGTCCTCTCTCCCCCCCTGCTTCATGAGCTTTGTCAAACCTCGTCTTAAAACTATGTATGGTTCCTGCCTCCACTACGTCACTTTCTAGGTTATTCCACTTCCTGACAACTCTATGACTGAAGAAATACTTCCTAACATCCCTTTGACTCATAGGAGTCTTCAACTTCTAATTGTGACCCCTTGTTTCTGTGTCCCCTCTCTGGAACATCTTGTCTCTGTCCACCTTATATATTCCTCGCAGTATTTTATATGTCGTTATCATGTCTTCCCTAACCCTCCTGTCCTCTAGTGTCGTCAGTCCGATTTCCCTTAACCTTTCTTTGTAGGACAATCCCCTTAGCTCTGGGACTAGTCTTGTTGCAAACCTTTGCACTTTCTCTAATTTCTTGACGTGCTTGACCAGGTGTGGGTTCCAAACTGGTGCTGCATACTCCTGTATGGGCCTGACGTATATGGTGCACAGAGTCTTGAACGATTCCTTAGTGAGGTATTGGAACGCTATTCTTAGGTTTGCCAGCCGCCCGTATGCTGCAGCAGTTATCTGATTGATGTGTGCCTCAGGAAGTGTGCTCGGTATTATACTCACCCCGATATATTTTTCTTTGAGTGAGGTTTGCAGTCTTTCGCCACTTAGACTATACTCTGTCTGCGGTCTTCTTTACCCTTCCCCGAACTTCATGACTTTACATTTGGCAGGATTAAATTCAAGGAGCCAGTTACTGGACCAGGCTTGTAGCCTGATCCTCGACTGATTTAATTCTTCTCATTAACTTCACATCATCTGCAAACAGGGACACTTCTGAGTCTATCCTTCCGTTATGTCATTCATATATTCCAAAAACAGCACAGGTCCTATGACTGACCCTTGTGGAACCCCACTCGTCACAGGTGCCCACCCTGACACCTCGTCACGTATCATGACTCGCTGTTGCCTCCCTGTCAGATATTCTCTGATCCATTGCAGTGCCTTTCCTGTTACGTGTGCCTGATTCTCTAGCTTTAGCATTAACCTCTTGTGAGGAACTGTGTCGAACGTCTTCTTGCAGTCCAAGAAAATGCAGTCTATCCACCCCTCCCTCTCGTGTCTTACTTCAGTTATCTTGTCATGAAACTCCAGTAGGTGCACTCACCTAATTGTACTCACCTAATTGTTGTTGCAGAGGTCGAGACTCAGCTCCTGGCCCCGCCTCTTCGCTGTCTGCTACTGGGTCTCTGCTCTCCCTGCTCCATGAGCTTTATCATACCTTGTCTTAAAACTATGTATGGTTCCTGCCTCCACTATATCTTTCTCTAGACTATTCCACTTCCTCACTACTCTGTGGCTGAAGAAATGCTTCCTAACATCCCTTTGACTCATCTGAGTCTTCAGCTTCCAGTTGTGTCCCCTTGTTTCTGTGTTCCCTCTCTGGAACATCCTGTCACTGTCTACCTTGTCAATTCCCCACAGTATTTTGTATGTCGTTATCATGTCTCCTCTGACCTTTCTTTCCTCCAGTGTTGTTAGTCCTATTTCCCTCAACCTTTCTTCATAAGACAGACCCCTGAGTTGTGGAACTAACCTTGTCGCAAACCTTTGCACTTTCTCTAGTTTCTTTACGTGCTTGACCAGGTGTGGGTTCCAGACTGGTGCTGCATATTCTAGTATGGGCCTGACGTACACGGTATACAGTGTCTTGAACGATTCCTTGTTAAGGTAACGGAACGCTAATCTTAGGTTTGCCAGTCGCCCATATGCTGCCGCAGTTATCTGGTTGATGTGTGCCTCCGGAGACGTGCTTGGCGTTATACTCACTCCAAGGTCTTTCTCCTTTGCCGAGGTTTGTAGCCTTTGTCCGCCTAGCTTGTACTCTGTCAGCGGTCAGGTGTGTATGTGTGTGTGTGTGTGTATGTGTGTGTGTGTGGGTGTGTGTGTGTGCGCAAAATAACCACGCAGAAACATGCGGAGGTATATACAGAGAATGATCGCGGTCAACAGGATTCGAAACCACATTTGGAAGGTCGCATAGCTCTCGATGTGACGACTTAGACCGCCTCAGCCACAAAAAGGCTTCTGTGACTGAATGGTCTAAGGAATTACGTTGGGAACTATGCCACCTTCCAAACGTGAGTAATCCAAAAAAGAAGAAACACTTTCACCATCACTCATTCCATCACTGTCTTGCTAGAGCGGCGTTAATACTATAGTTCAAAAGTTCAAATATCCCCTCCCCTCGTTCAGAGTGTAAGCTCCGTACTTCCTACGTCCAGGACTCAAGTCTGTCCAACCAGTTCCCATGAATCCCTTTGTTAATGTAACCTTTCACACACTCCAACAGCATAAACCAACTTGCCTCCATTCGTACCTAACGCCCTCACACACTTTTGCTGGATGTCTAAGCCCCTCGCCCAAAAAAAAATCCTTTACTCCCTCTATTCAACTTTTCCTAGGAAGACCCTACCCCGCCTTCTCTATACTACAGATTTATACGACCTCCAAGTTATCCTATTTAGTTTCATCCTCTCTAAATGTTCGAATCACCTCAACAACTCCTCTCCAGCAATCTGAATAATACGTTTAGTAACCCAGCACCTCCTTCTAATCTCCAAGCTACGAATTCTCTGCAAAATATTCGCACTGCACATTTCCCTCAGACAAGACATCTCCACTGCCTGCAGCCTGCTCCTTTCTGCAACATTCATAACCCATGCTTCACACCCATATATGAGCATTGGTACCACTAGACTCTCATACATTTCTTTTTGCTTCCATGCATAACGTTCGTTGTCTCCTCAGATGCCTCAGTGTTCCACTCACCTTTTCCCTCCTCTTCAATTTTATAGTTCAACTCGTCTTTCATATACTCATCATCTGACAAGTTCACTCCCAGATTTCTGAACACATTCACTTCCTCCAAAATCCCTCCCTCCATTTTGATATCCAATCTTTAATTATCTGCATTTTTTGTTACTATTATCACCTTGCTCTTTCCAATGTTCACTTTTAATATCCTTCTTTTACATTAAAAGTGAATATTTGCACTTTCACTTTAGATGCTCACAAAAACACAGTGTCATCAGCAAAAACGCAACTGTGGCAACTGCCGCCTTGTGTTAGATTCTTTATATTTCAATCCCAATGCCTCGGGACAGCAACATCAACACCACTGCCTCGGGACAGCAACATCAAGACCACTGCCTCGAGAAAACATCAAGACCACTTAATAGAGACAACAACATCATCACCACTTCCTCGAGACAACAACATCAACACCACTGCCTCGAGACAGCAACATCAACACCACTGCCTCGAGACAGCAACATCAACACCACTTAATAGAGACAACAACATCAACACCACTGCCTCGAGACAACAACATCAACACCACTGCCTCGAGACAACAACATCAACACCACTGCCTCGACGGAGTAGCTGAAGGCGCTTGGCACTGCACACTGGGACTGAAGTGTGAACTGGCAGCAGCAAGCGCAAGGTAAACCATGGGGGGAGCGCATCAATATGCGTGCTGAGACGCGATAACGTCATGTTTATGACGGTGACTGCCATTGTAAAGGACTCCAATGAAACGGTTCTTTCAGACTAAGTGTTAAGCGCAAGTTAAGTGACACTCAGAGCTTAAAGTCGAGCATAAAAGAGCAGACTTGCAGAAACTGCCATCCACTCCAACTTGGCTCTTTGCAGTTTTTGTCCCTTTTTGCAGGAAGGAAATGGGAAGCGGGAGATAGGGAAAGGGAAGATGGTGAAGGGGAAACGAAGATGAGGAAGGGGAGATGACTTGGATGGGAAAGGGTATAAAGTGCGATGAGGATGGGGATGGAGAGGCAGGAAAGGGGAAATGCAGATTCTGATGAGGAAGGGACTAAAGGGTGATAAGAGTGAGGAGGTAAGGGGTAAAGGGCGAGGAGGTAGGGATAAAGGACGATTTATATACTCCAGTGTTGCGTTTCTTATCGGAATTTCAACTGGGAACTATTGGCATTGGATTTTTCGAATTCAGGGAAGAAGAATTGGCACAACCTTCCCTGTGGCCCTGAGGCTGCCAGGGATCACTGACAGGTAGTAATGCCCTGGGTAAGGGTACTGCCTAATACTCTGGGTGAGGATACTGTGCAGTGGCCTGAGTGAGAGTAATGCCCAGTGCCCTGGGTAGGGGTACAACCGAGTACCCTGGGTGAGGGTAGTGTCCAGGGGCATGGGTGAGGGTAGTGTCCAGGGGCATGGGTGAGAGTAGTGCCCTGGGTAAGGGTACTACCGAATACTCTTGGTGAGAGTATATTGGATGAGGGTAATGCCCAGTGCTCTGGGTGAGGGTAGTGTCCAGTGCCCTGGGAGAGGGTAGTGCCCAGTGTCTTGGGTGAAGTTACTGCCTAGTGTCCTGGGTGAGGGTACTGTCCAGTGCCCTGGGTGAGGGTACTGCCCAGTGCCCTGGGTGAGGGTAGTGTCCAGTGCCCTGGGTGAAAGCACTGTTAAGTTCCCTGGCTGAGGGTACTCTCCAGTGCCCTGGGTGAGGGTAGTGCTCAGTATCCTGGGTGAGGGGTACTGTCCAGTGTCCTGGTGAGGGAACTATCAAGTGTCCTGGGTGAGGGTACTGTCCATTGTCCTGGTGAGGGAACTATCAAGAGTCCTGGTGAGGGAAATATCAAGTGTCCTGGTGAGGGAAATATCAAGTGTCCTGGTGAGGGAAATGTCCAGTTTCCTGGTGAGGGATCTGTCCAGCGTCCTAGGTGAGGGAACTATCAAGTGTCTTGGGTGAGGGTACTGTCCATTGTCCTGGTGAGGGAACTATCAAGTGTCCTGGTGAGGGAACTGTCCAGTGTCCTGGTGAGGGAACTGTCCAGTGTCGTGATGAGGGATCTGTCCAGCGTCCTGGGTGAGGGAACTATCAAGTGTCCTGGGTGAGGGTACTGTCCAGAGTCCTGGTGAGGGAACTATCAAGTGTCCTGGGTGAGGGTACTGTCCAGAGTCCTGGTGAGGGAACTATCAAGTGTCCTGGGTGAGGGTACTGTCTAGTGTCCTGGTGAGGGATCTGTCCAGTGTCCTGGGTGAAGGTATTTTCCAGTGACCTGGCGAGAGAACTGCCCAGTGTCATAAGTGAGGGAACTGTCCAGTGACATGGCAAGGGAACTGTCCAGTATCCTGGATGAGTGTACTGTCCAGTGTCCTTATGAGGGTACTGTCCAGTATCCTGGTGAGAGAATTGTCCAGTGTCTTGGTGAGGGCACTGTCCAGTGTCCTGGTGAGAGAACTGTCCAGTGTCCTTGTGAGAGAACTGTCCAGTGTCTTGGTGAGTGAACTGTCCAGTGCCTTGGTGAGGGTACTGACCAGTGTCCTGGTGAGAGAACTGTCAAGTGTCCTGGAGAGAGAACTGTCCAGTGTCCTGGTGAGAGAACTGTCCAGTGTCTTGGTGAGGGTACTGTCCAATGACCTGGTGAGAGAACTGTCCAGTGTCCTGATGAGAGAACTGTCCAGTGTCCTGATGAGAGAACTGTCCAGTGTCCTGGTAAGTGATGGTACTGTGATGGTACTGGTAAGTGATGGTACTGTCAAGTGTCCTGGTGAGAGAACTCTCCAGTGTCTTGGTGAGGGAACTGTCCATTAACTTCTGCCTCTCTCTCTCTCTCTCTCTCTCTCTCTCTCTCTCTCTCTCTCTCTCTCTCTCTCTCTCTCTCTCTCTCTCTCTCTCTCTCTCTCTCTCTCTCTCTCTCTCTCTCTCTCTCTCTCTCTCTCTCTCTCTTCCTTGCTATTACCAGAGTTGTAGTTTTTGCTGTATATATATTTAAACTATTTTGGCAGCTGTGTATGTATTATGAAAAGGAAATGTGACTTCATGTGTATGTAGTGTACATACGTTTGTTGGGGGTGTATATATCTGAATGTATAAATTTAAAAATAACTGGAATTCCTATATTATGTAATTAAGAAATTTTTGGTTGGTGTGTACTGTGTTGTCGATAGAATTTAAACCTAGTTATCCGACCAACCAACTCGTGCTACTTTCTCTACAGACTCCACGTAGAGTCTTGTTATACTAATATTTATGGTAGTTTTTATTATTAAGGAGACGGTTAGATTTTTTAGGGAAAGGGTAAGTTATTTTAGGCTAGGCTAACGTCAGTTAACTTAGCCTAAACTAACTTAACATTTCAATAATCTTGAAGAATTACACTGGGTTAATGATTGTACAGTACACTGTGAACAACCCGCGTCCCGTAGTTTGACTGGTAGCGCACCCAGCATGTACATTAAGTGTCCGTGGTTCGGTCCCCGGTACTGGAATAAACACGCGTGATTCCCTACACGTACTGTGCCTCTTCACCTACCATTATGTACCTGGGTGTTAGCTGACTGGTGTTTGTCGCATCCTGGAGGACAAGATTATTCCTAAGTTGCTCGAAATGATGTGCATAACCAGGGGCTTTCTATATAGTATGTCAAAGATGTCAGCTAGGTCTGTATACTTGTATTATGTACTTGTATAAAGATTTATTATTATTATTATTATTATTATTATTATTATTATTATTATTATTATTATGATGATGATGATGATTGTTAACCCAGCGGACGGGTGGAAAAACCACGAAACCAACGTTTATATTTTGGCGATATTTGTTTAGGACTGATTGTACACCTGCCAGGGTGGACCTCTTCATGTCTACAAATAACCTGAGTGATTGTTTCTGACTCTACTTTGATCTATGTCTCAGCGTATCACTCACTGTCATGCTTTAAGAATTACTGAGAATTTTTTTTTTACCAGATAATTCATGTCTAAATGTTCAAGGTGGTGCGTAATTCATTGTGTAAATCTGAATTTTTATTAGGTCAATAAATTTAGTGGGTATCCCGTAAAGGTTTACCTTTAAGTGGTAAATTGAATCGCTTTTTCTCATATTTTCCTCCATCGTCTTATTTTCCTCCTTCGCAGTTTGTAATTTGAGAACATCTCATTCGATCGGCATCAGATTTTCACCGCTGTTGTACTCTCACTAGGGAATGACGTATGCACTACTGCTATGAGCTGGAGCCATACTGGTATGAATTGGGGCCATACTGGTATGAGTTGGGGCAATACTGGTATGAGTTGGGGTAATACTGGTATGAGTTGGGGTAATACTAGTATGAGTTGGGGTAATACTAGTATGAGTTGGGGCAATACTGGTATGAATTGGGGCCATACTGGTATGAGTTGGGGCCATACTGGTATGAGTTGGGGCAATACTGGTATGAGTTGGGGCCATACTGGTATGAGTTGGGGCTATACTGGAATGAGCACTAACAACAATAGAAGCATCGGCACTAGCAACAATAGAAGCAGCAGAACCGACAACAACAGAAGCAGCAGAACTAGGAACAATAGAAGCAGCAGCACCGACAACAACAGAAGCAGCAGAACTAGGAACAATAGAAGCAGCAGCACTAACAACAATAGAAGCAGCAACTGAGGAAGTCACTTTATGCGAAACGTTTGCAGAAGTGCACCTCCACTGTTTCCGGGAGATTGATTCGAACTGGGGTCTCTTAAATGACAGTCCACTGCTCAACCACAGGGTCAACACCACAATACGTTGCTACATTCTGTGACGATTAGACTTGCAGAAGCCACCAACCGTGACCCACCTGATATGTACAGAGAGAAAGCCCCTCACTGGTGTAATCTGGGGAAAACTCAAATACTTGGAAGTATGATATGAAATTTTTTAATTAAAAATGAAAACTGCAAATATACTACTACAACAATAGTTGGCTTTAATACTTTAATACTTTTAATACTTGACGTGCTGTTGGAGTGTGAGCAAAGTAACATTTATGAAGGGATTCAGGAAAACTGGCAGGCCGAACTTGAGTCCTGGAGATGGGAAGTACTCTGCACTCTGAAGGAGGGGTGTTAAGGTTGCAGTTTTATAACTGTAGTGTAAAGCACCCCTCTGGCAAGACAGTGATGGAGTGAATGATGACGAAAGTTTTTCTTTTTCGGGCCACCCTGCCTTTGTGGGAATCGGCCGATGTGTTAATAAAAAAATAATAAATAAAAATATATAATGTTGCATTTTTATAACTGTAATGTAAAACACCCTCTGGCAAGACAGTGATGGAGTGAATGATGACGAATATATATATATATATATATATATATATATATATATATATATATATATATATATATATATATATATATATATATATATATATATATATATATATATATATATATATATATATATATTCGTCATCATTCACTCCATCACTGTCTTGCCAGAGGGGTGCTTTACATTACAGTGTAATGGAAATGGAAGGAATGGAGGTGTGTAGAGAAAGGGACTTCATAGTAGGTACCATACAGTCTGGGGAGCACAAGATAATCATTGCAGTGATGTATAACCCACCACAGAACTGCAGGAGGCCAGGTGAGAAATATGATGAGAACAAAAGAGCGATGGTGGACACTCTGGCGGAGGTGGCAAGAAAAGCGCACATGAGCAGAGCGAAGCTACTGGTCATGGGCGATTTCAACCACAGGGAGATCGACTGGGAGAACCAAGAACCACGTGGGGGTCCAGAAACTTGGAGAGCCAAGATGATAGATGCGGTACTGGATAACCTGATGCACCAATATGTCAGGGACACGACCAGAGTGAGAGGAGAAGATGAATCAGCAAGACTGGACCTTGTATTCACCCTGAACAGCTCAGATATTGAAGACATAACACACGAGAGCCCCCTGGGAGCCAGTGACCATATGGTGCTGAGCTTTGAGTACATTGTAGAGCTACAGGTGGAGAGGGAAAGCGGTACCGAAAGAGACAAACCAGATTTTAAAAGAGGAAACTACACAGGCATGAGGAATTTCCTGCAGGAGGTTCAGTGGGAAAGAGAAATGGACGGACAGACAATAAATGAAATGATGGAATACGTAAGCGCAAAGTGCAAGGAGGCAGAGGAACGGTTTATACCCAGAGGAAAAAGATCAAACGGGAAGGCCAGAAAGAGCCCCTGGTTTACCCAAAGGTGCAGGGAGGCAAAGACTCAGAGTGTCAGAGAATGGAAAAGGTACAGAAGGCAAAGAACCCAAGTAAACAAAGAGATTAGTAGAAGAGCTAGAAACGAGTATGCACAGGTACGGAGGGAGGCCCAGAAACAGTACGAAAATGACATAACATCGAAAGTAAAGACCGACCCGAAACTGACGTACAGTCACATCAGAAGGAAGACAACAGTTAAACACCACCAAGTTGTATAGTATTTACATTGAGTGTGTTGAGTGGGTTAGGAGAGAGAGAGAGAGAGAGAGAGAGAGAGAGAGAGAGAGAGAGAGAGAGAGAGAGAGAGAGAGAGAGAGAGAGAGAGAGAGAATGAGTACCTTCACTGTGTATAGTTTATTCAACCATAGAGAGGACAATACTAGTATATGTTAATCAGCTGGAAACATGTGAGAAATGACCTCCCAGGCTGTCTCTAATTTCAAGGTAAGCTACCCTGGAGCTCACTCCCTCACTGGATAGTAGACTCTTACACATGATAGTTATCCTCGTATGTGAACGGGGGACCCCCTACATGTGCACCGGCTACTCATGCTCACAGCTGATTATTGATGGAGTGAAAGATGTGAGGTTGAGGGTGATGTACACTGAATAAATATGATACATGACTCGATGCATGCTCCTCACCCATCGCCAGAGCATTGTTACAGTTGGGGTCCCCCTATCCCAAGATCATTGTTACAGTTGGTGTCCCACCATCCCGAGTGTTGCTACAGCTGGGGTCACCTCATCCCCAAAGTGTTGTTACAGCTGGTGTCCCACCCCACCCATCCCCAAAGTGTTGTTACAACTGGGGTCTTCCCATCCCCAGAGTGTTCTTACAGCTGGGGTCTTACCATCCCCAGATTGTTGCTACAGCTGCGGTCCCACAATCCTCAGAGCGTCGTTATAGAAAGGGTTTCCCACTCATCCATAGAGTGTCGTTATAGCTGGGGTTTCCCACCATCCCCAAAGCGTTGTTATACCTGGGGTTCCCCACCATCCCCAGAGCGCTGTTACATCTGGGGTCCCCATCCCCATAGCACTGTTACAATTGGGGTTGCCACCCATTCCCAGAACACTGTTACAGCTGGGGTCCCACCATAGTGGTGTGAAATAACTTTATTACGTATAAAAAAAACCTAAGGGGGATCTCCCCCAAAATATTTTTTTATTTTTTTTTTTGAAAACTTTTTTAATTTTTTATATTTTTTTTCGAACTTTGGGTCTATTACACTATGGTGTATCTCAGAATGAGGTAGGATCTCGCTATGGCTCGGCCAGAAGTGGTACCCCTCCCCCCTATTTCATAATTTTTTTTTTTTTTTTTTTTGGGGGAATTATTGGGGAGGATTTTTCATGCTATGACATATCTCAGGATGAAGTAGGATATGGCGTAATCCCCGGTTGTAATTCCAATTCCTCGGATCATGACTGCATCAATAAGATTTTTGTTTTTATATTTTCTCAAAGAGTCGACTAACTGAAATGTGGAGTTTGATATCCTTAGAGTTTCAGACGCTGGTGGACATTTTTTTAGTCCTTATCTGGTATATACTTAAGGGACAGCATGTGTTACAGCTCTTGGTCTCAATGGATAAGTGTTACACCTCCTAACCCATTATGGGGTATTAGACAAGCTACAGCTTTCGGTCTCAAATGTAAAATTTCCTAGGATAAGCTAAAAAAGTCAGTGTCCTTAGTTACAGTTCCTGGACCTCTCCCAAAGAGTAATAGGTTTACAGCTCCTAATTTAGGTGTTGAAGAAGAAGTTGTAGGTGTTGTAGAAGTGGTGAGGATCACACTTCTTAATACCACGTCCATCTATCTCTCTAACCTGCGCCGGTGTAAAATTGGTTCTCCCAACACTGAATATATATATGCAGCCATTCGGCGGAGTGAATGTGTGCGGGGGGTGGGGGGCACACATACTCGTCTGCCCGGACGTGTGTGTCTCTTCCACCACCAGATATTAAGTAACAAACAAACAAGGGTAGGCAGGCAGGTCATTAAACATTCACATAAGATGAAAACACTCCCCAGATCATACGTCTCCCAGTTAGGATGAGGCCCATAGTGGACGGAGCGGATGTATGGGGGAAAGGCGTATATGCTCGTCTGACCGGATGTGTGGGGGGAAGGCGTATATGCGTGTCTGATGTGTATCCACCATCAGAGATTATATAACACACGAACTGTGGTAGATGTTCTCGATTGTTTCACCAAGTTACGCACATGAATATGTTGTCACAAGCATATCTACCATGATGTAACTTCTCCATACCCCTGAACTATCACCACCCTGTCTTCAACTCACTACTTCAAGATTTTCCCTCCGTTTCCTTGCCACAATAAATATCTGCTCCACAAATTTCATTTCTATACCCTGAAAATCATTGCACTTTCATTTCACTATCCTTAAATTATTACACTTTCATTTCACTATCCTTAAAATCATTACACATTACACATTCCTAAAAATCATTACAATTTCACTTCCTTACCTTGAAAATCTTTTACACATTCACTTCAATACCTTGAAAATCATTTCACTTCATTACTAAGAAAATCATTTACACATTAACTCCAATACCCTTAAAATCATTACACATTCACTTCTCTACCCTGAAAAGCATTACACTTTCATTCCACGACCCTGAAAACAATCCCTTGCTCATTTCTCAACCATAAAATATACATTTATTTTCGTTCATTAAAATATCTTACACTAATACATATTACAAATTTCATCCCACATTTCTCCTAATCTCATTTCCCACCACACCACATTTTCTATACATAAAACAAAATGAATTGTAAAAGAAACGAATTGAATTGTAAGGTATAAACAGAAGGCTCATTTCACAATCCAGAAAAGACACCTCCTACTCATTTCTTGACCCTGAAAATAATCCCTTACTTATTTCACAACCCTGAAAATCATTACACAATAATTTTTGGACCCTGAGAATAATCTGTTGCTCGTTTCACAACCCTGAAAAGGCACCCCTTACTCATTTCACGACCCTGAAAATAATGACTGCGCTTGTAAAGCCACCTCTAAGATTCCTTTCGATCAGATCATATAATTCATGGGAATGGATTGTATCTAGCTCAGCCTTAGAGTTTAACAAGAAGGCATCCCAACTGAATGATGTCAGGCTCATATAATTACTAACATTTCATACGGAGTGATTTTTCACTAACATTACTGTTATTCCATGTGGAGGACCAGGATTTCCCCAGTAACTCATCACAATACGTCTGTGCTTCAGTACCATACATTTTGAGTGCTAATCCATGTGGATTCGAGGATTTCGCACTAACTCATGACAAGACATCAGTGCTAGAAAAAAAATACTAAGGACATGAACTAAAAAATCATCACGTGTTAAACATTTTATTACTGAAACTCGTGATTCTACGTAACCCCTTGGAGTGTTACAGTTGGGGCCCCACCATCCCCACAGCGTTGTTACAGCTGGTGTCCATCAAATGGGTAGCATCATAACATGGAACAAATAAAGAAAATTAGTTAATGGGACCACCTGTCCTCTCTATCACCCTACCCAGCTGGCAGAGCTCGAGAAAATTCTTTAAAAATAAAGATAAATTACTTATGAATATTAGTTAGTTAAAGTTTGAAGTCTCTGCCGCAGGGAACGTCAGCCAGCAAACAGAATGGGTGGCGTTTGTTCTAGACACTTGTGGACTGAAGTACTGTGTTCTCTCTCAGTTCTTCAGTACCGTGTTTTTTCACCTTGCAGTGATGCAGGACAAAGTCCTGGAAGTTAATTTCCTGCTGTAGAAGTTTTATCCTCTGAGGATGTGCCATGTAGGGAAACAGTTTTATTGGTTTAGCTGTGCCTGCTTCCACGTCGTGAAAACCAAAATTTACATACTTTACAGACATTCGAAGTAATGTCGGGATGGGTTAGCAATAAGGCTGTAATATCAGTACTATGTGTCTGTTATGCCGACCATCGGTGTTCCTGGATCTACAAAAAGTTTTCATTTAGAATTCCTGTAATGCATCCGGCTCTTCACTGAGGTCTGTGAGGAGAGAATATATAATCGTCACTAAGGAAAATGATTTTTGAGGTTGATCTTTCTCCTCTCCTCAAAGAATTACAAAGAAGGGCCAGCATATAATTAAGGTCAGTCGTCTTCTCTATTACCTTCATAGGTCCAACAAAGCATTCCTTCAGGGTATAACCAGGCACTGGTCCCTGGACCATGATTTTGCCTCCTATTTTATGATATATGTTTCATATGGTCTGGCACTTAAGAGCGTCTTTAGACATTTGTCATATTCAATACCAATAAAATTAGCAATATGGAAGAGATACGCATGACGGTATGCAGTGTATGTGCCGTCGCAATGAGCATGACTCGTTCTGATGGTATTACCCACCAAGCAATAATGCAATATAACCAGTGCCAAGCAATTATGCAATGCAGCCACAATGTAAGGATACTGCAACATTATTCAACAAAAGTCAGGCAACCAGCAATGCAGAGCAATTCAATAAAATTCCATGAAGGTAGAATACAGGCGAGGGAGCAATCAATAATGCAGTCAAGAAATTTTAAGAAATAAAGTAAACTCCATATGTTTGTTTTTTACAGCATTTACACTAAGTTTGACAGATCCCACAATATGAATAAGTTGAGAGAGAGAGCAAGACTAAGTACTATCGCTGGGTATATCTTATACGCCCATACAGAGGACAGAACTCCATGCGTTAATCATCTGAAAACAGAAGAGGAACTGACCTTCAAGGTTGTCTTTAGTTACAGGGTATTTATCCAAAGA
Organism: Cherax destructor; assembly: GCA_009830355.1. Lineage (NCBI taxonomy): Eukaryota > Metazoa > Arthropoda > Malacostraca > Decapoda > Parastacidae > Cherax > Cherax destructor. The sequence continues at coordinate 59,222 of WNWK01002601.1, read as the reverse complement.
CTCACTCTCTCACTGTTTGACTATTTCACATGGTAGTAATCTGCACCAACAATAAGCTATCATGCTTAAGCTGATTCTTATGGAATGCAGGATGTGTACTTGCTTGTAATGAACGCATAATACAAAGGACGTGCTCGGCTCATATTTAAGTACATACTGAATTGTACGCGCTGAACTGAACTCGCCAACTTAAATTTCCCGAGTTTAGTTAGCCAGGTTATTCTCAAAGCTGTTCCCACCAAGTTGTATTCGCCAAGAAGTACCCTGAGTTACTCTCATGTTGTATCTCTAAGTTGTGTTTACAGGGGTCGAGAGCCATTACAAGACAGTAAAAGAACTATAATAAAGTGAAGGAAAGAGGTTAAGGAACCAGAGAGACAGAGAGACTTTATTTTAACAGTATCTTCAGAGGAGACAAATCAAGGAGGAAAACAGTACCGAGAAAGTGCAGAGTAAACGGGACAATAGGAAACATGGAGGAAAGCAAAACATCTAAATATGAATACGTCAGGATAAGAAATAGGACTGTGTAAAAGTGTGAGAACGACATAACAACCAAAATAAAATCGGAACCGAACCTTTAACACGATAACGTTAGAAAATCATTATATTGATGCCCTTCTAGCAACTAGCGTGTTTCTGGCTTTGAAACAGTTTGCCAGCACTCTTTCTGGATTCATTATCGTTTACATCACTGAATTTTAATAGCGCTTTTCAACAGGGTTTAGATAACACGAGGAATATCATCACTAACCAATCAGAAGTTTGAGAATTTTAATATGAAGGGTAAATAATATTTAATGTCAAAAGTTATTGAGGAATTAGGCTCCTACATGTTAAGTGTGTAGCTTCATCAACTTTATTAAAAGTTTTCACTATTTCTGTAAATTTTGTTTAAGCTGTGTTTTTAGCACTTAAGTGCTGTAAAATGCTATATTCGTAATGATAATCGTAACATCTGGTAACGTTACAGTATTGAATTGTACTGGAAAATAATAGAATAGTAATGTATGTACGTAACTAATGAAACACATACCTAAATAGACTTACTCCTTACCAACATAGAGGAAATAAGCACAGTCTGCTTGAACAGTAAAGTAACCAGTTCGCCAAACAACGATATGCATAAAGCAGCCGTGGGCCTCACAGCGTCATGCACGGAAGGAGAGAAAAACGATCCTAACCGGGGACACTCGACATGTCCTTCATATAAAGCAAAATAAAACTCCCAAATTACTGAATCTGAGTTCAGACCTTCACAAACCCCGACTTCGACAGTGCGTAAATGACTGTCAGAACAAGTTAGGTCTACAGTTAAACATGGAACGTAACACAACAACCTTAGAAAATGTAAAAAAATCACTAGTTCTAAATAAGACTCTGTGAACAGAGTTGCAGAGAGTCACAAGATGTATGTCCCGGCTCACCAACGGATATATACACTACTAGAAAACTAAATCTATATGACAAGAGCAGGAGCAAAGGAGAACAGCGTTTCCTCAGAGTTGAGAGGAGAGGTGTTGCCTCGATGATGGCCAGAGAGAGAGAGAGAGAGAGAGAGAGAGAGAGAGCGAGGTCGACGCAGTAGATGGAAGGTCAGTATCCCCTAGGCTAGCCACATGCCCAAGAAATCAAAGAAGCGCACAAGTAGTTTAGTAGCAACGAACCAACCTCTCCAATCTACGAAGAGTGTAGTTTGTGTTACATCTTACCCATAAATGTAGGTAAAGATATAAGACAGCTAATGCTATGAAGCGTGATATTTTTGCATAAACTGTTAACTAAAATAGCATTAGCAAAATAATAATAAATGAGAGAGGAAATATACCAAAGAATTGCGTCAGTTTTTCTGAAGATGCTACAACCAGATAAGGCAAAAACTATTACACTACCACAAGAGATGGTAACGACGGTTAAATACAATATAATAAATATGATGATGGGAGTGGGAGCACTCACAGAAGCTCACGGAGCGGTAGTGAGGAGCAAACAGAAAACAATGGAAAGAATTAAAGTATTCGTTAAGGAAACAGAGACGATATTATCCAACATGAAATAAGTGAAGAAGCGAAACTGGATAGCATGTTCACGTCAGAGTCAGAGAAGGAAGTGAGGAAGCAATGTAACCTGGAGGATCATGAGGAGGAGCACCCAGACACACGCCAGGGAAGGAAGTGAGGAAGCAATGGAACCTGGAGGATCATGAGGAGGAGCACCCAGACACACGCCAGGGAAGGAAGTGAGGAAGCAATGGAACCTGGAGGATCATGAGGAGGAGCACCCAGACACACGCCAGGGAAGGAAGTGAGGAAGCAATGGAACCTGGAGGATCATGAGGAGGAGCACTCAGACACACGCCAGGGAAGGAAGTGAGGAAGCAATGGAACCTGGAGGATCATGAGGAGGAGCACCCAGACACACGCCAGGGAAGGAAGTGAGGAAGCAATGGAACCTGGAGGATCATGAGGAGGAGCACTCAGACACACGCCAGGGAAGGAAGTGAGGAAGCAATGGAACCTGGAGGATCATGAGGAGGAGCACCCAGACACACGCCAGGGAAGGAAGTGAGGAAGCAATGGAACCTGGAGGATCATGAAGAGGAGCACTCAGACACACGCCAGAGAAGGAAGAGAGGGAGCAATGGAACCTGGAGGATCATGAGGAGGAGCACTCAGACACACGCCAGGGAAGGAAGTGAGGAAGCAATGGAACCTGGAGGATCATGAGGAGGAGCACCCAGACACACGCCAGGGAAGGAAGAGAGGAAGCAATGGAACCTGGAGGATCATGAGGAGGAGCACCCAGACACACGCCAGGGAAGGAAGAGAGGAAGCAATGGAACCTGGAGGATCATGAGGAGGAGCACCCAGACACACGCCAGTTAAGGAAGAGAGGAAGCAATGGAACCTGGAGGATCATGAGGAGGAGCACCCAGACACACGCCAGGGAAGGAAGAGAGGAAGCAATGGAACCTGGAGGATCATGAGGAGGAGCACCCAGACACACGCCAGGGAAGGAAGAGAGGAAGCAATGGAACCTGGAGGATCATGAGGAGGAGCACCCAGACACACGCCAGGGAAGGAAGAGAGGAAGCAATGGAACCTGGAGGATCATAAGGAGGAACACCCAGACACACGCCAGGGAAGGAAGAGAGGAAGCAATGGAACCTGGAGGATCATGAGGAGGAGCACCCAGACACACGCTAGGGAAGGAAGTGAGGAAGCAATGGAACCTGGAGGATCATGAGGAGGAGCACCCAGACACACGCCAGGGAAGGAAGTGAGGAAGCAATGGAACCTGGAGGATCATGAGGAGGAGCACTCAGACACACGCCAGAGAAGGAAGTGAGGAAGCAATGGAACCTGGAGGATCATGAGGAGGAACACCCAGACACACGCCAGGGAAGGAAGTGAGGAAGCAATGGAACCTGGAGGATCATAAGGAGGAACACCCAGACACACGCCAGGGAAGGAAGAGGGAAGCAATGGAACCTGGAGGATCATGAGGAGGAGCACCCAGACACACGCCAGGGAAGGAAGAGAGGAAGCAATGGAACCTGGAGGATCATGAGGAGGAACACCCAGACACACGCCAGGGAAGGAAGTGAGGAAGCAATGAAACCTGGAGGATCATGAGGAGGAGCACCCAGACACACGCCAGGGAAGGAAGAGAGGAAGCAATGGAACCTGGAGGATCATGAGGAGGAACACCCAGACACACGCCAGGGAAGGAAGTGAGGAAGCAATGGAACCTGGAGGATCATGAGGAGGAACACCCAGACACACGCCAGGGAAGGAAGTGAGGAAGCAATGGAACCTGGAGGATCATGAGGAGGAGCACCCAGACACACGCCAGGGAAGGAAGTGAGGAAGCAATGGAACCTGGAGGATCATGAGGAGGAGCACCCAGACACACGCCAGGGAAGGAAGGGAGGGAGCAATGGAACCTGGAGGATCATGAGGAGGAACACCCAGACACACGCCAGGGAAGGAAGGGAGGAAGCAATGGAACCTGGATGATCATGAGGAGGAGCACTCAGACACACGACAGGGAAGGAAGTGAGGAAGCAATGGAACCTGGAGGATCATGAGGAGGAGTACTCAGACACACGCCAGGGAAGGAAGAGAGGGAGCAATGGAACCTGGAGGATCATGAGGAGGATACTCAGACACACGCCAGGAAGGAAGTGAGGAAGCAATGGAACCTGGAGGATCATGAGGAGGAGTACTCAGACACACGCCAGGAAGGAAGTGAGGAAGCAATGGAACCTGGAGGATCATGAGGAGGATACTCAGACACACGCCAGAGAAGGAAGTGAGGAAGCAATGGAACCTGGAGGATCATGAGGAGGAGCACCCAGACACACGCCAGGAAGGAAGGGAGGAAGCAATGGAACCTGGAGGATCATGAGGAGGAGCACCCAGACACACGCCAGGGAAGGAAGGGAGGAGCAATGGAAACTGGAGGATCATGAGGAGAGCACCCAGACACACGCCAGGGAAAGTGAGGAAGCAATGGAACCTGGAGGATCATGAGGAGAGCACTCAGACACACGCCAGGAAGGAAGTGAGGAAGCAATGGAACCTGGAGGATCATGAGGAGGAGTACTCAGACACGCCAGGGAAGGAAGAGGAGCAATGGAACCTGGAGGATCATGAGGAGGAGTACTCAGACACAGCCAGGAAGGAAGTGAGAAGCAATGGAACCTGGAGGATCATGAGGAGGAGTACTCAGACACGCCAGGGAAGGAAGTGAGGAAGCAATGGAACCTGGAGGATCATGAGGAGAGCACCCAGACACGCCAGGGAAGGAAGGGAGGAAGCAATGGAACCTGGAGGATCATGAGGAGGAGCACCCAGACACACGCCAGGAAGGAAGGGAGGAGCAATGGAACCTGGAGGATCATGAGGAGGAACACCCAGACACAGCCAGGGAAGGAAGGGAGGGAGCAATGGAACCTGGAGGATCATGAGGAGGAACACCCAGACACACGCCAGGGAAGGAAGGAGGAGCAATGGAACCTGGAGGATCATGAGGAGGAACACCCAGACACACGCCAGAGAAGGAAGGGAGGAGCAATGGAACCTGGAGGATCATGAGGAGGAACACCCAGACACAGCCAGGAAGGAAGTGAGGAACAATGGAACCTGGAGGATCATGAGGAGGAACACCCAGACACACGCCAGGGAAGGAAGTGAGGAAGCAATGGAACCTGGAGGATCATGAGGAGAACACCAGACACACGCCAGGGAAGGAAGTGAGGAAGCAATGGAACCTGGAGGATCATGAGGAGGAACACCCAGACACACGCCAGGGAAGGAAGTGAGGAAGCAATGGAAGCTGGAGGATCATGATGAGAAGCACTTAGACACACGCCAGGGAAGGAAGTGAGGAAGCAATGGAACCTGGAGGATCATGAGGAGGAGTACTCAGACACACGCCAGGGAAGGAAGTGAGGAAGCAATGGAACCTGGAGGATCATGATGAGAAGCACTCAGACACACGCCAGGGAAGGAAGTGAGGGAGCAATGGAACCTGGAGGATCATGAGGAGGAACACTCAGACACACGCCAGGGAAGGTAGTGAGGAAGCAATGGAACCTGGAGGATCATGAGGAGGAGCACTCAGACACGCCAGGAAGGAAGGAGGGAGCAATGGAACCTGGAGGATCATGAGTAGGAGCACTCAGACACACGCCAGGGAAAGAAGGGAGGAAGCAATGGAACCTGGAGGATCATGAGGAGGAGCACCCAGACACACGCCAGGGAAAGAAGGGAGGAAGCAATGGAACCTGGAGGATCATGAGGAGGAGCACCAGACACACGCCAGGGAAGGAAGGGAGGGAGCAATGGAACCTGTAGGATCATGAGGAGGAACACTCAGACACACGCCAGGGAAGGAAGGGAGGGAGCAATGGAACCTGGAGGATCATGAGGAGGAACACCCAGACACACGCCAGGGAAGGAAGTGAGGAAGCAATGGAACCTGGAGGATCATGAGGAGGAACACCCAGACACACGCCAGGGAAGGAAGTGAGGAAGCAATGGAACCTGGAGGATCATGAGGAGGAACACCCAGACACACGCCAGGGAAGGAAGTGAGGAAGCAATGGAACCTGGAGGATCATGAGGAGGAACACCCAGACACACGCCAGGGAAGGAAGTGAGGAAGCAATGGAACCTGGAGGATCATGATGAGAAGCACTCAGACACACGCCAGGGAAGGAAGTGAGAAAGCAATGAAACCTGGAGGATCATGAGGAGGAACACCCAGACACACGCCAGGGAAGGAAGTGAGGAAGCAATGGAACCTGGAGGATCATGAGGAGGAGCACTCAGACACACGCCAAGGAAGGAAGTGAGGAAGCAATGAAACCTGGAGGATCATGAGGAGGAGCACCCAGACACACGCCAGGGAAGGAAGGGAGGAAGCAATGGAACCTGGAGGATCATGAGGAGGAGCACCCAGACACACGCCAGGGAAGGAAGGGAGGGAGCAATGGAAACTGGAGGATCATGAGGAGGAGCACCCAGACACGCCAGGGAAGGAAGAGTAGAACTTTCATAAATGAAGTTATTATGTTAGTTTTGTTTACCAGATCTTGAAAAGTTACATTGAAGAATACTTAACAGATCGCAGAACTCTAATTTTCCTGTTAGCAAAAAATGTAATTGTTTTCTCGACAATATTTGATTACACTTCTCCGTAAACTGAAAATAAATATTTAAACAACAAAGCAATGATAAACAACTTAATATAATGATTACAATTCACGAGAAGCAGATAAACAGAATAAGCGTAAACACAAATAAAACAAATTGTTCAGAGGATACACACACCGTGATCTGTTTATATATACCCAGTGCTTAACTTTATCCCCTGCTCAGGGAATTAAAGTTGCCATGAGTAGTGATGGCACCTTTGATTACACTTGTGTAGCTTATAGTCTTTAAGCCTTATTAGCTAACCAATATGTTCAATATATATATATATATATATATATATATATATATATATATATATATATATATATATATATATATATATATATATATATATATATATATATATATGTCGTGCCGAATAGGCAGAACTTGCTATTTTGGCTTAAATAGCAACGCTCATCTTGCCATATAAGACAAGCGAAAATTTGTGTATGCAATAATTTCGCGAAAATCATTCTGAACCTAACGAAAAAAATAGATTTCAATGTGTTTGTTTATTATTAAATTATTGTTAACGTATCTAAAATATATTTAGTTGGGTTAGGCTAAATTAAATTGCGCTTGTTGTAATAAGGTTAGGTAGGTTTTCAAAGTTTCTCTTGGTAGAAAATTATAATTTTTTACATTAACATGTATGAAAAAAATATATCTTTAAACGTATAAGAGAAATTTTTAGAAATAACTTATTTTTAAATGAGTTCTTGCTAATTGACCAGTTTTACCTAATCGGCACGACATATATATATATATATATATATATGATAAGAAAGAGATGATTGCCGATGTTATGAATGAAAAGAAGTTGGATGTCCTGGCCCTAAGCGAAACAAAGCTGAAGGGGGTAGGCGAGTTTCAGTGGGGAGAAATAAATGGGATTAAGTCAGGAGTATCTGAGAGAGTTAGAGCTAAGGAAGGGGTAGCAATAATGTTGAAGGATCAGTTATGGAAGGAAAAGAGGGAATATAAATGTGTAAATTCAAGGATTATGTGGATTAAAATAAGGGTCGGATGCGAAAAGTGGGTCATAATAAGCGTGTATGCACCTGGAGAAGAGAGGAGTGTAGAGGAGAGAGAGAGATTTTGGGAGATGTTAAGCGAATGTATAGGAACTTTTGAACCAAATGAGAGAGTAATTGTGGTAGGGGACCTAAATGCTAAAGTGGGAGAAACATGCAGAGAGGGTGTAGTAGGTAAGTTTGGGGTGCCAGGTGTAAATGATAATGGGAGCCCTTTGATTGAACTTTGTATAGAAAGGGGTTTAGTTATAGGTAATACATATTTTAAGAAAAAGAGGATAAATAAGTATACAAGATATGATGTAGGGCGTAATGACAGTAGTTTGTTGGACTATGTATTGATAGATAAAAGACTGTTGAGTAGACTTCAGGATGTACATATTTATAGAGGGCTACAGATATATCAGATCACTTTTTAGTTATAGCTACAGTGGGAGTAAAAGGTAGATGGGATACAAGGAAAATAGAATCAGTAAGTAAAAGAGAGGTGAAGGTTTATAAACTAAAAGAGGAGGCAGTTAGGGTAAGATATAAACAACTATTGGAGGATAGATGGGCTAGTGAGAGTGTAGGCAATGGGGTCGAAAATGTATGGGGTAGATTTAAAAATGTAGTGTTACAATGTTCAGCAGAAGTTTGTGGTTACAGGCGAGTGGGTGCGGAGGGAAGAGGAGCGATTGGTGGAATGATGATGTAAAGAGAGTAGTAAGGGAGAAAAGTTAGCATATGAGAGGTTTTACAAAGTAGAAGTGATGCAAGGAGGGAAGAGTATATGGAGAGAAAAAGAGAGGTTAAAAGAGTGGTGAAGCAATGTAAAAAGAGAGCAGATGAGAGAGTGGGTGAGATGTTATCAGCAAATTTTGTTGAAAATAAGGAAAAGTTTTGGAATGAGATTAATAAGTTGAGGAAGCCTAGAGAACAAATGGATTTGACAGTTAAAAATAGGAGAGAGAGTTATTAAATGGAGAGTTAGAGGTATCGGGAAGATGGAGAGAATATTTTGAGGATTTGTTAAATGTTGATGAAGACAGGAAGCTGTGATTTCGTGTGTAGGGCAAGGAGGAATAACATCTTGTAGGAGTGTGGAAGAGCCAGTTGTGGGTGTAGGGAAGTTCGTGAGGCAGTGGGTAGAATGAAAGGGGTAAGGCAGCTGGGATTGATGGGATAAAGATAGAAATGTTAAAAGCAGGTGGGGATATAATTTTGGAGTGGTTGGTGCTATTATTTAATAAATGTATGGAAGAGGGTAAGGTACCTAGGGATTGGCAGAGAGCGTGTATTGTTCCTTTGTATAAAGGCAAAGGGGACAAAAGAGAGTGCAAAAATTATAGGGGAATAAGTCTGTTGAGTGTACCTGGTAAAGTGTATGGTAGAGTTATTATTGAAAGAATTAAGAGTAAAACAGAAAGCAGGATAGCAGATGAACAAGGGGCTTTAGGAAAGGTAGGGGGTGTGTAGACCAAGTGTTTACAGTGAAACATATAGGTGAACAGTATTTGGATAAGGGTAAAGATGTTTTTGTGGCATTTATGGATTTGGAAAAGGCGTATGATAGGGTAGATAGGGGGGCAATGTGGCAGATGTTGCATGTGTATGGAAGCAGTGAAGAGTTTTTATGAGGATAGTGAGGCTCAGGTTAGAGTGTGTAGGAGGGAAGGGGACTATTTCCCAGTAAAAGTGGGCCTTAGACAAGGATGTGTGATGTCACCGTGGTTGTTCAATATATTTATAGATGGGGTTGTAAGAGAAGTGAATGCGAGGGTCTTGGCAAGAGGTGTTGGGCGAAAAGATAAAGAAGCAAATACAAAGTGGGAGTTGTCACAGTTGCTTTTTGCTGATGACACTGTGCTTTTGGGAGATTCTGAAGAGAAGCTGCAGAGGTTGGTGAATGAATTTGGTAGGGTGTGTAAAAGAAGAAAATTGAAAGTGAATATAGGAAAGAGTAAGGTGATGAGGATAACAAAAAGAATAGGTGACGAAAGATTGGATATCAGATTGGAGGGAGAGAGTATGGAGGAGGTAAATGTATTCAGATATTTGGGAGTGGACATGTCGGCGGATGGGTCTATGAAGGATGAGGTGAATCATAGATGAGGGGAAAAGGGTGAGTGGAGCACTTCGGAGTCTGTGGAGACAAAGAACCTTGTCCATGGAAGTAAAGAGGGGAATGTATCAGAGTATAGTTATACCAACGCTCTTATATGGGTGTGAAGCATGGGTGATGAATGTTGCAACGAGGAGAAGGCTGGAGGCAGTGGAGATGTCATGTCTGAGGTCAATGTGTGGTGTGAATATAATGCAGAGAATTCGGAGTTTGGAAATTAGGAGGAGGTGCGGGATTACCAAAACGATTGTCCAGAGAGCTGAGGAGGGGTTGTTGAGGTGGTTTGGACATGTAAAGAGAATGGAACGAGACAGAGTGACTTCGAGAGTGTATAAATCTGTAGTGGAGGGAAGGCGGGTAGGGGTCGGCCTAGGAAAGGTTGGAGGGAGGGTAAAGGAAGTTTTGTGTGCGAGGGCTTGGATTTCCAGCAAGCATGTGTGAGCGTATTTGATAGGAGTGAATGGAGGCATATGGTTTTAATACTTGACGTGCTGTTGGAGTGTGAGCAAAGTAACATTTATGAAGGATTCAGGAAACCGGCAGGCCGGACTTGAGTTCTGGAGATGGGAAGTACAGTGCCGGCACTCTGAAGGAGGGTGTAAATGTTGCAGTTTTATAACTGTAGTGTAAAGCACCCTTCTGGCAAGACAGTGATGGAGTGAATGATGATGAAAGTTTTTCTTTTCGGGCCACCCTGCCTTGGTGGGAATCGGCCGATGTGTTAATAAATAAATATATATATATATATATATATATATATATATATATATTATATATATTTATTATATATATATATATATATATATATATATATATATATATATATATATATATATATATATATATATATATATATATATATATATATATATATATATATATATATATATATATATATATATACATATTAAAAAAATACTTAATGAGGAAACCGTTTCAATTGAAAATTCTGAAATCCGCCTTTTCTAAAACTTTCTCGATAAATCAACACACACTTTTAACAGGAGAAAAAATATTGAGGCCGCGAGACATCATAAATCACGTGACAGAGCCGAGCTCCGGCGAATATTAATCTAGAGCGGAAAGAAACAAGACATTGCAATTTTTAATTTCCAGCGTCATCCCTCGGTGTCATCCCTGGGTCTGTTCTTCTGAAAAATGATCTAGAAGAAATGATTGAAGACCCTGGAGAATATATGCACGCTTAAGAACACGACCACGCAATTAACAAATATTCGCCTTCCATTACACACACACACACACACACAAACACACACACACACACACACATACACACACACACACACACACACACAGCCCCGGTGGCCTGGTGGCTAAAGCTCTCGCTTCACGCACGGAGGGCCCGGGTTCAATTCCCTGCGGGGAGGAAACATTTCGAAGTGTTTCCTTACACACACATACAACAGGCCTAGTGTCTAATCGACATGTGCCTAGGACAAAATGGTAACTAACTAACACACACTCAAACTCACACACACACACACACACACACACACACACACACACACACACACGCACACGCACACGCACACACATATATGAATGACATGACGGACGGGATAAACTCAGAAGTGTCTCTGTTCGCAGATGATGTGAAATTAATGAGGAGAATCACATCGGATGAAGACCAAGCAGGACTTCAAAGAGACCTGGATAAGCTTGACATCTGGTCTAGCAACTGGCTTCTCGAATTTAATCCAACCAAATGCAAAGTCATGAAGATCGGAGAAGGGCAAAGAAGACCGCTGATAGAGTACAGGCTAGGTGGACAAAGGCTACAAATCTCATTAAAGAAGAAAGACCTTGGGGTTAGTATAACGCCAAGCACGTCTCCGGAAACACACATCAACCAGATAACCGCGGCAGCATATGGGCGACTGGCAAACCTAAGATTAGCGTTCCGTTACCTTAAAAAGGAATCGTTCAAGACACTGTACACCGTGTACGTCATGCCCATACTAGAGTATGCAGCACCAGTCTGGAACCCACACCTGGTCAAGCATGTCAAGAAATTAGAGAAAGTGCAAAGGTTTGCGACAAGGCTAGTTCCACAACTCAGGGGACTGCCCTATGAAGAAAGGTTGAGGGAAATAACGACTAACAACACTGGACGACAGAAGGGTTACAGGAGACACGATAACGACATACAAAATACTGCGGGGAATTGACAAGGTAGATAGTGACAGGATGTTCCAGAGAGGGAACACAGAAACAAGGGGACACAACTGAAAGCTGAAGACTCAGATGAGTCAAAGGAATGTTAGGAAGCACTTCTTCAGCCATAGAGTAGTTAGGAAGTGGAATAGTCTAGCGAACGATATAGTGGAGGCGGGAACCATACATAGTTTTAAGACAAGGTATGATAAAGCTCCCGCAGAGACCCCGCAGAGACCCAGTACCGGACAGCGAAAAGGCGGGGCCAGGAAGCTGAAGACTCAGATGAGTCAAAGGGATGTCAGGTGAGTACAATTAGGTGAGTACTGTGTACGTTAGGCCCATACTGAAGTACGCAGCACCAGTTTGGAACCCCCACCTAGCCAAGTACATAAAGAAACTAGAGAAAGTGCAAAGGTTTGCAACACGTTTAGTCCTGGAACTGAGAGGTATGTCTTATGAGGAGAGGTTAAGGGAACTCAACCTGATGACACTAGAGGACAGGAGGGACAGGGGGGACATGATAACAACGTATAAAATACTAAGAGGAATTGACAATGTGGACAGGGCTCGAATGTTTCAGAGATGGGATACAGGAACAAGGGGCCACAATTGGAAGCTGAAAACCCAGATGAGTCATAGGAATGTTTGGAAGTATTTCTTTAGGCTTAGAGTTGTCAAGAAGTGGAATAATCTGGAGAGTGAAATAGTGGAAGCAAGTTCCATACATAGCTTTAAGAAGAGGTATGATAAAGCTTATGAAGCAGGGAGAGAGTGAATTAGTATCGACCAGTGAAGAGGCGGGGCCAGGAGCTATGGCTCGACCCTTGCAACCACATATAGATGAGTACACTCACACATACACATCCACACACACACACACACACATATATACACTCACATACGCACGCAGGCTACCACTCACAACATTTCTACACATATATGACGAAGCCAACGTTGTTCTTAATGCTTACGTTCTGGTTTACTTGCTTAAAAAAACATGATCCTTCATATACCGAGGCGCTTTCATGTGTTTGTGTTTTTGTAATTGTTCTCAATTGTTGATAATTGTTGGCAGTTACTCATAAGTTTAAATACTACAGAGAGTTTAGTTAAGGCAAAATACTAAAAAAATCATTCTGTTTTTTTTTTAATAATTATTAATCTCGTATTATTTTTATTAACTAAGATTTGCAGAAATTTTAATAAGACTGAAAATTGACAGTTCGAATGAATTCTTAATGGACGGGACTCAGAACTTCAAAAAAAAAAAAAATCTGACATAACCCTAACTCCACTTTACTTCAAAAAGCCATTAACAGCATGTTAGTGCACTGTGCTCCAGGCTCACATTCGTGGTATTCCGCAGTCATCGTGAATGGCAAGACATCCCTTCCCTCTCACGTGCCATAAATATTCTATGACGGCAGAACAATAACAAAGAACTATAAACTGATAGCACTGACATCCCGCATTATAAATACATTCGAGAGAGCATTAAGAAATAAGATCACTTAGTGGAATCACAACAATTGCACAACTCAGGACAGCATGGCTTCAGAGCAGGTCGCTCCTGCCTCTTGCAACTGCTCGACGGTTACAAGGTCGTGGATGAACTTAAAGACTAAGAAAATGTGGATGAAGTATTACACCATGGTGTAATAGCGCACAAAATGCATGGAAAAGGGATTACTGGAAAAGTGGACAGAGGGATTTTTAACTTTCTAACACTGCAAAGAGTTCATTGAGAACAAAGCAAATCTTCAAGCGGATACAAATCCAGTGCCGTAATGGGACACAGAAAATATGATGTTCAATGAGGACAAATTTCAATTACTGTTTCAGGAAATTGAGGAATAAAAATTCTGAATGGAGTATAAAACTAACTCTAACCACTCAGCAGAGCGAAAAACTAATGGAAACGACTTAGGAGTGATACTGTCAGAATATCACTTGCTAGGGTCACAAATGTCATAACCAAAACCAAAATGATGGAATGGATAATTTAAACCTTTTACCCATGAGATTCCAAACGAATATTACTTCACTTATTCTTTCTAGGCTGAAATATTTCCGTACATTAACAACCTCTAGAGAATGATCGAAGAACCTTCAGTCAAGCTCTTAAATTACTGAGAACATTTAAAAGTCGCTTGAGAAAAATACATCTCAAGAATTATATATCCTAATTTTCACATGGAAAATCCTAATGGGACTGGTCCCAAATCTCCCCGCAGAAATCACTTCCTACGAAATCAAGATGCTCGGCAGATGGTATAAAACACGCCCCAATGAAGAGTAAGGTGTCTTGAGTGCGCTGAGAGATATCACAATAAGTGTAAGGGGTCCAAGACTGTTCAAGAGCCTCCTGACACACATGTACCTCTAGTCTGATCCAGATGAACCGGAAAGTGGTTGGTGTAGTGGACTGCGTGGTGCGAGTTGTACGAAACTGGTTGATCAAGCCGTCATCCATAAGAACAGGTGAACGAAAGTGCAGCCCGCGGGCCACATGCGGTCTGCCACAAGATTTTATGCGGCCCGCAGCAACTTGAAATACACTTAAAGTTTGGGATTTTGTTGCTTGTAACAATTTTAATGTCAACATTTGTTCAAATTTTAGTTCTAATCTTTTCATTTCTCAGTTATATTCTTCAGTTATGGAAGGAAAAAGGAAAAGAAGAGCGCAGAGTGAGTGCCACCTTGTTAATGAAGAATGGGGCGTAAAGTACTTATTTGTACAAGCAGGTGATAAAGTCTTGTCTTGTGTGTCGTGGCACGAAACTGTTGCACCTTTGAAGGAGTACAATGTACGTCGGCACTATGAGACCAAACATAAGCCAAGTTATTCCCAATTCACAGGAACATAGCGTTCGGAAAAATATGAATAAACGCTACGCAGATTGCTTTCCCAATAAGATATTTTTTCGTTGAAGAAAGCTGAAAATGAAGCTTTAACCAGGACCAGTTACAAAGTAGCTTATGTGTTAGCTAAAAGAGGAAAGCCATTCACCGAAGGAGATCTGATGAAAGAGAGTACGATGGAAGCAGTGGGAGAGTTATGCCCTGAAAAAGAAAATCTGCACATAATCCTCAGTCTTGTGCCAAATAATGTTGCTCGTAGAATTGAGGATATACTAAGAAATTCTACAAATTGCAGACAAAGTACGAAATTTTCAGTTTTATTCTCTGGCACTTGTTGAATCAAATAATGTGAGTGACACATCACAACTAGTGTCCGTGGCGTCGACAATGAATTTAATGTCACACAAGAATTAGCATCAATGCATAGCATGCACAGCATAGGAACAAGAGAAGACATCTTCAGAGAATTGATGGATGAAAGAACATGTATGAGGTGAAGAAAGGTTTGGTTGGACAAATCACAAAAGCCTTTGAGGAAGATGCAGTCTCAGAGCCCATTTTTTTGCACTGCTTTAGCAATCAGCAAGCATTGTGTGGAAAATGCGTGGATATGTCTTGCATTCTGAAACCTGTCATTTCAGCAGTGAATTTTATTCGATCTCAAGGACTTAATCTTTGTCAGTTTCGTGATTTCCTGAAAGAAACTGATTCTGAGTTCCTTGGATCAGTTATGGAACGTTTCCGTCAAGTAAATTGATTCATTTCTCACAGAGAAAAATCGCTGACTGGCTTTTGAAATTGGTATTTTTTTGCAGAGATGACAAGCCATATGAATCAACTAAATCTGAAGTTACAAGGTGAAAAAAAAAATGACCTGTGATCTATTCACGTAAGTCAAGACATTCAGAACAAAATTTATGCTATTTGAAGAACAAGTGAAAGTTTCTAACTTGGTTCATTTCCCATGTTGTGAAAAAAAAAATGATGAAACTGAAGCAGAATTTCCTTCTTCATTTGTAACAGAAATCATTATTGACTTGCAAAAACAATTTTCGAAACAATTTTCTGATTCTGATGGAAAAACAGCTGAAATAAAGCAGTTTCAAAATACATTCGACAGCAGTCTTGAAACACTCCCAAGTTAGTTTCAAATGGAAATTATTGATCTCTAGTTAGACGACATGCTGAAAGAAAATTATGAAGAAGAAAATCTGATCCAATTTTATAAATCTTTAACAGCCTGAACAGTCTCTAAATCTGATGCAATTTGCTTGAGTATTCGTATCAGGTTTTGGTTCAAAGTACCTTTGTGACCGAACATTTTCAAAAATAAAGTATGTCAAGTCCAAATTTAGCACAAATTTATGTGATGAGCATTTGAAGTTCATTCTAATAACTGGCTCCTCAAGCTTGAAACTTCAGTTCAGGAATATTTTAAAATAAAAAAAAAAACAGTTCATCATTCTCATTAATCTTGTGCATATTAATCTTGTGCATATTAATCTTGTGTCACCTTTTCTCATCTGCAGTTCAGCAACTGATTATGCTGTAGGAGCATTGGCTTATGTTTGACATTTTAACTCATTATATATAATTTCTCAGTGTAAGCATGTTATTGTTTCTTGATAATTGTCACATTTTTCTTTTGTTCTGAATCAAATCATGCTGATTACAAAAAAAGATCCAAATGAAACCTATTAATTCATTTACATTTTTTTTCATTCGTTTACATTTATAAGACTGATTTTTCATTTGGCCCGTGAAAATGTGTAAAATATACTATGTGGACCTCGTAGTATAACGTTTGGAGACACTGATCTAGTAGACTTGGTCTGGAGCCAAGCCTCGGGTGCGTAGAACCCCTAGGCCTTCAAATATAAATCTTTTATATATACATGTCGCACAAAGAGGGATATGTTATAATTGCCCTTTGCTAATGACAGTTCTTTTAGGAGTTTTTGAAGAGAAATTTCAAAGGTTGGTGGAGGAATTTAGGAGTTTATGCAAAAGAAGAAATTTAAATGCAAACCTATGGAAAGAGCAAGGTGATGATAATATCTATAAACCTAGGTAATATAAGATTGTATATCAGATTGGAGGGAGAGAGTGTGGAGGTAATGAATGTATCCAGATATTTGGAGTAAGAAAATCAAAATTAACTATAAAATAAAGGAAGGTGGAAAAAAAAATAGGTAGTGCTTTGAGGGATTTGGTGAAAATTTATCTATACTGCAAAAAAGGGGAATGTACCAGAGTATAGTGGTACCAGCATTTTTGAAAGGATGAGAGCCAGGGGTTTCGAACGTTGCAGAAAGGAGGAGGAGAAAGGAGGCAGTGGAGCTGTCAGGTTCAAGAGCAATGTATGGTGTAAATATTATGCAAGAGAACTTTGAGTATATAAATTTGAAGACTGTGCAGGGTTAGCAAAGGAATAATTCAGAGTGCCGAGGAAAGGTTCTGGAGATGGTTCGAGAATTTAAAGAGGATGTAGCAAAACAGGGTGATCAAGAGGAAGCATAAAGCTAGGCTAGGAGGAAGCAAGAGGAGAGGTCGTCCCTGGAAAGATTAGACTGAGAGGGTAAAGTGGATTTTGAGTGCTAGGGGAATTGAACGTTTAATAGGCTTATGTAAGCTCGTTAAATCGGAGTGAGCGGAGAGAAATGGTCTTCATGGTTCGACGTGCTATTGGAGTGTGAGCAAGGAAACATATATGAGGGGATTCAGAGAGAGACAAACAGAAAGAGGGAGAGGAAGAAACTGGGTAAAGGTGTCATGACGAACACTGATGATAAAGTAGGTCAGGTAATCTACACTGAACCACCACGCTCACTGAACTTCCACACTCACTGAACCTCCACACTCACTGAACCACCACGCTCACTGAACCACCACGCTCACTGAACTTCCACGCTCACTGAACCTCCACACTCACTGAACCTCCACGCTCACTGAACCTCCACACTCACTGAACCTCCACACTCACTGAACCACCACGCTCACTGAACCACCACGCTCACTGAACCTCCACACTCACTGAACCTCCACACTCACTGAACCTCCACACTCACTGAACCTCCAATCTCACTGAACCTCCACACTCACTGAACCTCAATGCTCACTGAACCTCCACATTCACTGAACCTCCATACTAGCTGAGGATGACCACACAGTCTCCACACTAGTTGAGGATGACCACACAGTCTCCACACTAGTTGAGGATGACCACACAGTCTCCACACTAGTTGAGGATGACCACACAGTCTTCACACTAGTTGAGGATGACCACACAGTCTTCACACTAGTTGAGGATGACCACACAGTCTTCACACTAGTTGAGGATGACCACACAGTCTCCACACTAGTTGAGGATGACCACACAGTCTTCACACTAGTTGAGGATGACCACACAGTCTTCACACTAGTTGAGGATGACCTCCACACTAGTTGAGGATGACCACACAGTCTTCACACTAGTTGAGGATGACCACACAGTCTTCACACTAGTTGAGGATGACCACACAGTCTCCACACTAGTTGAGGATGACCACACAGTCTTCACACTAGATGAGGATGACCACACAGTCTTCACACTAGTTGAGGATGACCACACAGTCTCCACACTAGTTGAGAATGACCACACAGTCTTCACACTAGTTGAGGATGACCACACACCATAAGACCCTTAGAAAACTTACCTAACCTTATTATAACAACAACAATTTAATTTAGCCTAATCCAACTAAATATATTTTAGATGAGTTTATAATAATTTAATAGTAAACAAACACAATGAAATATATATATTTTTTTCATTGCGTTCAGAATAATTTTTGCAAAATGATTGCATACACAAAATTGCTTGCCTTATTCGGCAAGAAGAGCGTTGCTATTTAAGCAATTGAATTACATTATTCATGTTTAATCCGAATACATCTATTTTTTCGTTTAATCTGAGTAACTGTGTAGTGGCCCCACTGGCCAAATGTTGGTGCAGCAACAGCAGCAGTGGAAGCAGTGTAGCGGCAGTTTAGGATGGGTTCACGGGGAAATAAACCCCAATTTCCTACCAACAGACATGTCCAAACTGTTAACAGTGCATTGTGTACTCGCCCAGTGGTGGGGGATCGTTGGTGGGGTTGGGGTCTGTGTGGGGGGATGGGGAGAAGAACGCGAGAGGAGGGTGGGGTGGCAGTAAGGGAGGAGAAAAGTGAATGGGAATAGGGGTGAGGGCGTAGAGAAAGAGGGGTGTGGGTGAAGAGAATGAGAAGATGAGGCAGTAGAAAAGGAGATGAGGGAGTAGAGAAAGAGGGAATGAGGGAGTAGAGAAAGAGGGAATGAGGGAGTAGAAAAAGAGGGGATGAGGGAGTAGAGAAAGAGGGAATGAGGGAGTAGAGAAAGAGGGGTGAGAGAGTAGAGAAAGAGGGGATGAGGGAGTAGAGAAAGAGGGGATGAGGGAGTTGAGAAAGAGGGGTGAGAGAGTAGAGAAGAGGGGTGAGGAGTAGAGAAAGATGGGTGAGGAGTAGAGAAAGAGGGGATGAGGGAGTTGAGAAAGAGGGGTGAGAGAGTAGAGAAAGAGGGGATGAGGGAGTAGAGAAAGAGGGGATGAGGGAGTTGAGAAAGAGGGGTGAGGGAGTCGAGAAAGAGGGGTGAGGGAGTTGAGAAAGAGGGGTGAGGGAGTAGAGAAAGAGGGGTGAGGGAGTCGAGAAAGAGGGGTGAGGGAGTTGAGAAAGAGGGGTGAGAGAGTAGAGAAAGAGGGGTGAGGGAGTAGAGAAAGAGGGGTGAGGGAGTCGAGAAAGAGGGGTGAGGGAGTTGAGAAAGAGGGGTGAGGGAGTAGAGAAAGAGGGGTGAGGGAGTTGAGAAAGAGGGGTGAGGGAATAGATGAAGAGGGGATGAGGGAGTAGAGAAAGAGGGGTTAGGGAGTTGAGAAAGAGGGGTGAGGGAGTAGGGAAAGAGGGGTGAGGGAGTAGAGAAAGAGGGGTTAGGGAGTTGAGAAAGAGGGGTGTGGGAGTAGGGAAAGAGGGAATGAGGGAGTTGTGAATCAACGGGTGACAGAGTAGAAAATTAAGGGGCTAAGGAAGCAGAGAATGAGGGGGTTAAATAAATAAAGAAAGAGTGTCTGAGGGAGTAGAGAAACAGGGTGTGGTGGTGGTGATGGAGGAGAGAGGTGGGTGGGAGAGGAGTGAGTGGAATGTGGGTGAGATGGATGTGAGGGGTTGATGAAAGAGGGGAGATATGAGGGAGTAGACCTAGAGGGTGGAGGGTGTGAGGGAGTGGTGAAAGAGAGGGGAGGAAAGAAGTGGGTGGTATTTGGTAAGGTGGAGGGAGAGAGAAGACGATGGTGAGAAGATATAATAATAAGAGGGGAAGTAGAGAGCCGATAAAAAGAGAAGAGACTCATTAAGTTGCTAGAGGTGCTTACTGGTACTGATAGATTTGTTTCATTAACGTTAACCTTAGTTAAGTATGCATTAACATCAAAACTAACGAGGTCCCCAAATAGCAAGCTGAAACTTTTCCATCGTTCATTGATCAAGAGTTGAGCCAAGTAAGAGTAAGAAAGAAGAGGGAAAGTAGGAGGTTGGGATCTGTTCAGCTGGGTTCTGTTGATGGCTTCATGGTTCATTGCCCCTATGTTTCGGTACCAGACCTGGTATCCTGGACGAAGACTTAATTAGTTAAGCTGCTTTTGCATAAACAAAATCTTCCAGTAGACAGTAGAGAATAAAATGAGAAATTCCAACTGCTTAGGTATGGCAAATAATAAGAACAATTAATAGGGCACTGTATGTAAAACACAGGAGGATTACCTAATAGGGACATGTGATAGACCTGGGTGTAATAATGTCAGGTGAGCTACCTTATAGAGAACAATATTTGGCAAATGTCACGAAAGCCAGAAAAAAATAGGAGGTGGAGAATGAAAATTTTCTAAACATGAAAATATAATGTTACTGGTGATGGTTTTCAAATTCCTTGTGCCCTCTAGCTTAGAGAACTATTCACTGTTGACGACTCTATTCCAAGCAGTAGAGATGTCAGAGCTGGATTAGTTACAAAGATGTTTACTTCCCCTAAGTTGCCCAAAATCATCTGTATAAAGAGGTGTTTTATATACAGTATTACAGTGATATCAGCTAGGTCTGTTTCAGTTGAATAATGTACCTGTAGAAATAAAGATTATTCTTATTCTTATCCTATGTAGAGGAATTAAGACATTTAAACTACTGAAAGCGAATTCCCTGGAGTAAACGTGGAAGATATTTGAGGGCCTTGTCTAAATCCTACACGATGCTCTAACAACATATTGGAGTGACACACATGGGAGAAAGATTAAAATGAACTCTGTAAAAGCAGATGAGCCAAGGGCGCCGTGAGCAGTGAATATTCACCCAGCTGCCAGTGACTATTAGAAATATTGCCTAAACAAACGCTGAAATCTTCATATGGAAACTTTATCATTATCCCTTCCAAATGCCAGATCACCAAGGCTGTTATGGACATGTGGGCAAAAGGGTTGCCAGCAGCAATAGACTGATTGACCTAGTAAGGAACGGAAAAGCCTGGCATTTAGTCTACAGTAAACTGTTGGTTCCCATTAAGGACAGTATAGGTCAGCTCTTGGCAGAATGACTGTTGAAACTTTTTGAGAGACCACTTGCTTCTGCATCACCAGTCAGCATGCCAATCACTAACCTCCTGAGGGAGCAGAAAAATCATAATTCTTATCACTGTTATCACACGGACTATATGACTCTTTCTGCTTTGCTTTTCAATATAATGATACAGCATCAATTGCCTTATTCCTGTTCAAGGATTTTCTGACTAGTAATGCTATCCATTTGCAGGTTCACGTTCTATTGCTCAACATCTCCTTTTAACTCTTATTACGAAAAAAATGTACAGTCCTTAAATTCTAATTCATACTTTCTCCTAATAAGTTTCATTTACGACTGACTAGAGGTGTGAACCTTTCATTTTCTTTAATGAAGTTTCTAGTTTGCTTGTAAGAGAAGTCATAAGGTGAAGGCATTTATTTGAAACATGTATTTTCGAATATATTCAAATAAATTATTGTAAGGTTTAATTTCAGCATTGGAGGAAGGATCAGTGTGGTCTTGCCAGTCCTCAATTTGATGTTTATTAGTTTTTGTAGTATTTTATAGCAAGAAGCCTGACACTGTGCTTGTATAAATTTTCCCCTTGTAGATTTTCTTTTGACACTCACAAAAGATGCAAATTTAAGCATATACCGTTGAATTATGTTAGACTTCATGGTGAGAGTGAGAACACTCTGATGTTTGAGGTTCTCTCTTTTTCTCTTAAGAGTTCTGAGGCTCTTTCCATTACAAAAAAGCATCTGCATTGTTTGTGATAGAAAATTTCTGGAACCTAATTTTCTTCGTAAATATCTGGAATGTCAAATAGTGGTTTGTTTTGCCGTGTTATGGGTTCTATTGTGTTTCGGGACTTGCATTGGTTTTCATTAGAAATATCATTTAATGCTCTAAGAATGATGCAGTTTCTTTCAATGACCATTTCACGCATCATTAATACTCTAGGTATGCAGCACAATGCATGCAACATTTCTGTTTGCTTACATAGAGTCCACTTCACCAACTCTACTAACTAAAGGCCACCATTACTATTACCATCAACCTGAAAAAAAGGCAAAAATCATCTATAGCTTAGGTACACGCCATTAAACAAAATCCTCATGTTTCCTGAATTATATAATGGATTATCTTCAATCTTAAACATTTTGTGATCATTTCAATATTGGGAAGTCATTTGATACTTTGGAAAGACAAAGCTGAAAGATAATGTTGTTGCATGGCAACACAAGGATGCAACACAGGGAAGACTAAGAGCAATCATAATTTTCCTGAAGCTACAGACACAGGGATAATAGAAAACCAAGATGTCCGTTTGTCGCCGTAGCTGGCGCCAGATAACCCCTCTGGCTCACTTACCACAGTTATAAAATTATTTTTAAATCGGCGAAGAGTGTTATCTTCCCCTGTCAGGGTATGTTATCTTTCCCTGTCAGGGAATGTTATCTTCTTCACCTGCTCGGGAATGTTATCTTCTTCACCTGGTCGGGAATGTTATCTTCTTCACCTGGTCGGGAATGTTATCTTCTTCACCTGGTCGGGAATGTTATCTTCTTCACCTGGTCGGGAATGTTATCTTCTTCACCTGGTCGGGAATGTTATCTTCTTCACCTGGTCGGGAATGTTATCTTCTTCACCTGGTCGGGAATGTTATCTTCTTCACCTGGTCGGGAATGTTATCTTCTTCACCTGGTCGGGAATGTTATCTTCGTCACCTGGTCGGGAATGTTATCTTCTTCACCTGGTCGGGAATGTTATCTTCTTCACCTGGTCGGGAATGTTATCTTCTTCACCTGGTCGGGAATGTTATCTTCTTCACCTGGTCGGGAATGTTATCTTCGTCACCTGGTCGGTAATGTTATCTTCTTCACCTGGTCGGGAATGTTATCTTCTTCACCTGGTCGGGAATGTTATCTTCTTCACCTGGTCGGGAATGTTATCTTCTTCACCTGGTCGGGAATGTTATCTTCTTCACCTGGTCGGGAATGTTATCTTCTTCACCTGGTCGGGAATGTTATCTTCTTCACCTGGTCGGTAATGTTATCTTCTTCACCTGGTCGGGAATGTTATCTTCTTCACCTGGTCGGGAATGTTATCTTCTTCACCTGGTCGGGAATGTTATCTTCTTCACCTGGTCGGGAATGTTATCTTCTTCACCTGGTCGGGAATGTTATCTTCTTCACCTGGTCGGGAATGTTATCTTCTTCACCTGGTCGGGAATGTTATCTTCTTCACCTGGTCGGGAATGTTATCTTCTTCACCTGGTCGGGAATGTTATCTTCTTCACCTGGTCGGGAATGTTATCTTCTTCACCTGGTCGGGAATGTTATCTTCTTCACCTGGTCGGGAATGTTATTTTCGTCACCTGGTCGGGAATGTTATCTTCTTCACCTGGTCGGGAATGTTATCTTCTTCACCTGGTCGGGAATGTTATCTTCTTCACCTGGTCGGGAATGTTATCTTCTTCGCCTGGTCGGGAATGTTATCTTCTTCACCTGGTCGGGAATGTTATCTTCTTCACCTGGCCACGAAAGTTTTTTTTCCCTAGCTGGAAGAGTTGCTTTTTTTGTCTAGTGGGAAAGATTCATTCACCTGGTGCGGAAAGTCATCTTTTTTTTTTTGTCTGGCGGGGAAAGATTTGTTCGCCTTTTGGGAAAAGTCAATTTTTTTTTTTCGTATGGCGAGGATAGTTGAGTATCTGTTTTAGATTCTGGGAGTCATCGCCCCCGCGACCCGGTCCTAGACTAGCCCTGGCAAGAAAAGCTATGATTTATAATTCTAACACAGGTCTCTAAAATTGTTTACATCTCAAACTGTGTTTTACTTCAAACTGAATTTGATTTTTTAAATGAACGTGTAGATAAAACCTCTTCCTTCTATCCTTTTTTTCTCTTCTTTTTTTTACTTCTTATTTCTTGTATACATATCTTTTCTCTTTTATATGTCTTTTCATTTTTCTTTTTCTTCCGGACATCCTCCTTCCTCTTCCATGTTATTTCTTTAAACTTCCAGAATTTTTCATTCTTTTCTGGTCCAAGTCTCTCCTTTCTCTCCTCGTTTTACATATGTTCATTCGTCCCTCTTCTTTCCTTTTCCATACCTCACCCTCCATTCTGTCACCTATTCTGAAAACTAGCTAGTACAAAAATTAACCAAACATTTTTTTAACCTCACCAGCCGTCTCCCACGGAGTGGAGTGACCCGAAAAAAAGAAACACTTTCACCATCACTCACTCTATCACTGTTCTGCCAGAGGCACGCCTGTACTACAGTTCACATGACCCTCCAGACTGCAATATCCCCACTTTTGTTCAGCGTGCAAGGATCGTACTTCCTACCTCCAGGACTAAAGACCGACTAAATACCTCGCTCACACCCTAATAGCACCTCATTTCATAAAAACCACTTGCTTTCACTCACTCCTATCTAACACACTCACTTGTTTCTGTTGGATGTCCAAGTTTCTCGCATACAAAGGCTCCTTTGCTCCCTCCCTCCAACCTTTCCTAGGGCGACTCATACACTCCTACTCTTCACTACAGATTGATATAGCCTCCAACTCATTTTGCTTTCTCCTCACACCTCTCATATCATCACTTCATAGGAGATATTGAGCGCTTCTGAATCTTCGTATACACACTGAATGCTCGTGCTATTCAAAACTTGCTGAATCTTATCTTCATTGTTCTTAGATCAGTTATGATTCAAGAACCAGCGCTCTTCTGGTCTTCTCCACGGTACTCAGATCAGTAGTGAAAAACTAGCAGGGCTCCAGATTCAGCTCGGTTCGAGACCCAGTACTGATCTTCTCACCCAGGGTGAGTTGATCACTCGAGGAGGCGACTCACCCGGGTTGAGCCTTGTAGGATGGATGAGGCCTCCACATAAAGTAACAGGCGATCAGTCTCCCAGAATGGTGGGCATCAATCTATATAAAGAGGAGGTTACGTGACCTGGAGGGAGAACACCAGCCTTGGTTCACTGTAACACCCACGAGTGTCTTGCCGCTTTCACGACAATATGTTGGGTATAAGGACACACGTGCCACAAGTGTGGCATTTTATTGTGACAACGTTTCGCTCTCCATGAGCTTTGTAACAGCCTGACAAAAATTCTGGCGAGCGTGACCTTGCCACAATGAAATGTCACATTAGTTACACATGTGTCCTTTTTACCTAACAGTTTTCACTTTCTGATTGAGTTTCTCTCTTGATGGCTCCAGCGATCATTGCCCTCACGGCCACCTCTCAAACCAGCATTCATAAATAACAAAAAAGATTTTTTTTTTTACCCAATTGGCGTTTTCCCACCAAGGCAGGATAACCCGAAAATGAAAAAAACACTTTCATCATCACTCACTCCATCCCTGTCTTGCCAGAAGCTTGCCGATATTACAGTTCAAAAACTGCAACATATCTCCACCCCTCCTTCAGAGTGCAGGCACTGTACTTCCCACCTACAGGACTCAACTACGATAATGAAAACTATTAAGAAACGCACAGTAAAGATTAGTGCTTAGGTTGGTTGGTAAATGGACGTTTAAATCCTATCGACTACACTAGAGTCATTGAGGTAGCACCTAACCTTTTCACCACCAGACAAGAATACTGTAATCGCTATAATAGGAGTAAAAGTAAACTTTCACTATATATACCCTGAGAGAAATGCTTCTTTCTGTGTATATATTTTGAGTTCATACTAAATGAAAGTTGATGTATGTAAGAGTTTCCTACTCTCGTACCTGTTCTTTATTTCATCACTATTAATTTGCCAAGGAATTTAACATTTCAGTTTTACTTGAAATGTTAAAATGGCTTGAATTAAGTCTCCAGTAACCATAAACTCTTTAATTTGTTATTACTTCAAGGTGGTGTCATCTATAATCACCATGTCCTAATATCATTGTTACTTTCCTGCAGGTAACGCGTGGTCAGGCGCTTAATCTACTTCTGTCTCGTCCCTTCAGAACACAGGTCAGAACACATCTTCTCTCAATATATTACTACTAAGATCTGTCTGATTTTAAGCACTATTAGACCACTATTGTGGATTTTTTTATTTTCTAAGAGTAATGAGTTTTATGGCCAAACTGGACACAATGGTTATAGGTACGCATATGAATTCAAAATATTAGTAACAATGATGTCAGTTATAGCAACGAATCCCAAATATTGGTAAGTGTTAATATAAATATATGCACGATAAACCTAAATATTGCTAATAATGTTTATAGGTACTGAATAAATCCCAAAAACTGGTACCAACGGGAATAGCAAATATTGGTTGAAAAAAGAAGAGTGGTTGACACTGATCCTTCCCAGACATAAGGGCGTGAAGTTCTCGAGTGCTCGCGGCGTGTCCGGGTCTCAGGAAATGAACTGGCGGATGCTGAGGTCGAAGCTGGTGTATTGGGTATTCTCTGCAGTAGCATTTTGCCCCAGTGATTTTTCTGACTTTATTCGACGGTGAAACAGGAAGTTGCGAGCTTGAGAGTCAGCACAGATAAGCAATAAGTTGTGTAGTAACTGACAGGACGAACACAAGTATTTTCACCCAAAAATATACTTAAATGAACACCCAGGTATTATCACCATCAACCATACTTGAATGAACACCCAGGTATTATCACCCTCGACCATACTAGAATGAACACCCAGGTATTATCACCCTCGACCATACTAGAATGAACACCCAGGTATTATCACCCTCGACCATACTTGAACGAACACCCAGGTATTATCACCCTCGACCATACTAGAATGAACACCCAGGTATTATCACCCTCAACCATACTTGAATGAACACCCAGGTATTATCACCCTCAACCATACTTGAACGAACACCCAGGTATTATCACCCTTAACCATACTTGAATGAACACCCAGGTATTATCACCCTCGACCATACTTGAACGAACACCCAGGTATTATCACCCTCAACCATACTTGAATGAACACCCAGGTATTATCACCCTCAACCATACTTGAATTAACACCCAGGTATTATCACCCTCAACAATACTTGAATGAACACCCAGGTATTATCACCCTCAACCATACTTGAATGAACACCCAGGTATTATCACCCTCAACCATACTTGAATGAACACCCAGGTATTATCACCCTCAACCATACTTGAATGAACACCCAGGTATTATCACCCTCAACCATACTTGAATGAACACCCAGGTATTATCACCCTCAACCATACTTGAATTACCACCCAGGTATTATCACCATCAACCATACTTGAATGAACACCCAGGTATTATCACCATCACCATACTTGAATGAACACCCAGATATTATCACCATCAACCATACTTGAATGAACACCCAGGTATTATCACCATCAACCATACTTGAATGAACACCCAGGTATTATCACCATCACCATACTTGAATGAACACCCAGGTATTATCACCATCACCATACTTGAATGAACACCCAGGTATTATCACCCTCAACCATACTTGAATGAACACCCAGGTATTATCACCCTCAACCATACTTGAATGAACACCCAGGTATTATCACCATCACCATACTTGAATTAACACCCAGGTATTATCACCATCAAACATACTTGAACGAACACTCAGGTATTATCACTATCAACCATACTTGAACGAACACCCAGGTATTATCACCATCAACCATACTTGAACGAACACCCAGGTATTATCACCATCAACCATACTTGAATGAACACCCAGGTATTATCACCCTCGACCATACTAGAATGAACACCCAGGTATTATCACCCTCGACCATACTAGAATGAACACCCAGGTATTATCACCCTCGACCATACTAGAATGAACACCCAGGTATTATCACCCTCGACTGTACTTAAACGAACACCCAGGTATTATCACCCTCGACCATACTTGAACGAACACCCAGGTATTATCACCCTCAACCATACTTGAACGAACACCCAGGTATTATCACCCTTAACCATACTTGAATGAACACCCAGGTATTATCACCCTCGACCATACTTGAACGAACACCCAGGTATTATCACCTCAACCATACTTGAATGAACACCCAGGTATTATCACCCTCAACCATACTTGAATTAACACCCAGGTATTATCACCCTCAACAATACTTGAATGAACACCCAGGTATTATCACCCTCAACCATACTTGAATGAACACCCAGGTATTATCACCCTCAACCATACTTGAATGAACACCCAGGTATTATCACCCTCAACCATACTTGAATGAACACCCAGGTATTATCACCCTCAACCATACTTGAATGAACACCCAGGTATTATCACCCTCAACCATACTTGAATTACCACCCAGGTATTATCACCATCAACCATGCTTGAATGAACACCCAGGTATTATCACCATCACCATACTTGAATGAACACCCAGGTATTATCACCATCAACCATACTTGAATGAACACCCAGGTATTATCACCATCAACCATACTTGAATGAACACCCAGGTATTATCACCATCACCATACTTGAATGAACACCCAGGTATTATCACCATCACCATACTTGAATGAACACCCAGGTATTATCACCCTCAACCATACTTGAATGAACATTCAGACATCATCACACTGAACGATACTTGGAGGAACACCCAGGTATTATCACTGTAGGATATTATACATAATAACATAAGAATATAAGAAAGGAGGAACACTGCAGCAGGCCTGTTGGCCCATACTAGGCACGTCCTGCACATTCCATCCCACTAACAGAACATTTGCTCAACATGAGTAATTTTATTTACTCATGTGCAATTCCCACTCAAATCCAACCCCTCTCACTCATGAATTTATCCAACCTAAATTTAAAACTACCCAAGGTCCTAGCTTCAATAACCCTACTAGGAAGACTGTTCCACTCATCAACTACCCTATTTCCAAACCAATACTTTCCTATATCCTTTCTAAATCTAAACTTATCTAACTTGAATCCATTATTGCGGGTTCTCTCTTGGAGAGATACCCTCAAGGTCTTATTTATATCCCCTTTGTTAATACCCATTTTCCACTTGTATACCTCGATCATGTCTCCCCTCATTCTACGTCTTACAAGTGAATGTAATTTAAGGGTCTTCAATCTTTCTTCGTAATGAAGATTTCTACTGCTATGTATTAATTTAGTCATTCTACGCTGAATGTTTTCTAACAGCACAAGTACTGCTCCTCTCCTTCCATAGTAACGAGGAGATCAACAGCACAAGTACTGCTCCCCTCCTTCCATAGTAACGAGGAGATCAACAGCACAAGTACTGCTCCCCTCCTTCCATAGTAACGAGGAGATCAACAGCACAAGTACTTATCCCCTCCTTCCATAGTAACGAGGAGATCAACAGCACAAGTACTTCTCCCCTCCTTCCATAGTAACGAGGAGATCAACAGCACAAGTACTGCTCCCCTCCTTCCATAGTAACGAGGAGATCAACAGCACAAGTACTGCTCCTCCTTCCATAGTAACGAGGAGATCAACAGCACAAGTACTGCCCTCCTTCCATAGTAACGAGGAGATCAACAGCACAAGTACTGTTCCCCTCCTTCCATAGTAACGAGGAGATCAACAGCACAAGTACTGCTACCCTCCTTCCATAGTAACGAGGAGATCAACATCACAAGTACTGTTCCTTTCCTTCCATAGTAACGAGGAGATCAACAGCACAAGTACTGTTCCCCTCCTTCCCTAGTAACGAGGAGATCAACAACACAAGTACTGCTCCCCTCCTTCCATAGTAACGAAGAGATCAACAGCACAAGTACTGCTCCCCTCCTTCCATAGTAACGAGGAGATCAACAGCACAAGTACTGCTCATCTCCTTCCATAGTAACGAGGAGATCAACAGCACAATTACTGCTCCCCTCCTTTCATAGTAACGAGGAGATCAACAGCACAAGTACTGCTCCCCTCCTTCCATAGTAACGAGGAGATCAACAGCACAAGTACTGCTCCACTTCTTCCATAGTAACGAGGAGATCAGCAGCACAAGTACTGCTCCCCTCCTTCCATAGTAACGAGGAGATCAACAGCACAAGTACTGCTCCTCCTTCCATAGTAACGAGATCAGCAGCACAAGTACTGCTCCTCCTTCCATAGTAACGAGGAGATCAACAGCACAAGTACTGCCCTCCTTCCATAGTAACGAGGAGATCAACAGCACAAGTACTGCTCCACTTCTTCCATAGTAACGAGGAGATCAGCAGCACAAGTACTGCTCCCCTCCTTCCATAGTAACGAGGAGATCAACAGCACAAGTACTGCTCCCCTCCTTCCATAGTAACGAGATCAGCAGCACAAGTACTGCTCCCCTCCTTCCATAGTGACGAGGAGATCAACAGCACAAGTACTGCTCCCCTCCTTCCATAGTAACGAGGAGATCAACAGCACAAGTGGGTATCTAAAAACCCAAACTTTGCTAGAAGACAAAAACTTCGATGTTTATAGCGGCTATAAAAGACAAGAGCACAATCGCCTTTTCTGAGATCATTTTTTTTCCTGGAATTCTTCACCTCTTAACTTCGTAGCTTATTTAGTGTACTTCTTTTAGCCTTTCTCTCTTAATTCTTAAACAATTTTCTTTTTATTCTTTGTATATATATATATATATATAAATATATTATTATTTTTTTTTTCATCAAGTCGGCCGTCTCCCACCGAGGCAGGGTGACCTGAAAAGAAAGAAAATCCCCAAAATGAAAATACTTTCATCATCATTCACCACTTTCATCACACTCATACATAATCACTGTCTTTGCAGAGGCGCTCAGATACGACAGCTGAGAATAGTCCCTCCCAGCTGTCACTATCCCAGACCCCTCCTTTAAAGTGCAGGCATTGTACTTCCCATTTCCAGGACTCATGTCCAACTAAATCAATTAACTGGTTTCCCTGAATCCCTTCACAAAATGTTACCCTGCTCACACTCCACCAGATCGTCATGTCCCAAAAACCATTCGTCTCCATTCACTCCTATCTAACACGCTCACACATGCTTGCTGGAAGTCCAAGCCCCTCGCCCACAAAACCTCCTTTACCCCCTTCCTCCAACCTTTTCTAGGACGACCCCTACCCCGCCTTCCTTCCCCTACAGATTTATACGCTCTCCAAGTCATTCTACTTTGATCCATTCTCTCTAAATGACCAAACCACCTCAACAACCCCTCCTCAGCCCTCTGACAAATACTTTTAGTAACTCCACACCTTCTCCTAATTTCCACATTCCGAATTTTCTGCATAATATTTACACCACACATTGCAGTTAGACAAGACATCTCCACTGCCTCCAGCCTCCTCCTCGCTGCAGCATTTGCAACCCATGCTTCACACCCATATAAGAGTGTTGGTACCACTATACTTTCGTACATTCCATTCTTTGCCTCCATGGATAACGTTTTTTGTCTCCACAGATACCTCAACGCACCACTCACCTTTTTTCCTTCATCAATTCTATGGTTAACCTCATCCTTCATAAACCCATCCGCTGACACGTCAACTCCCAAATATCTGAAAACATTTACTTCTTCCATAATCCCTCTCTCCTATGTGATATCCAATTTTTTTTTATTTAAATCGTTTGATACCCTCATCACCTTACTCTTATCTATGTTCACTTTCAACTTTCTACCTTTACACACTCTCCCAAACTCGTCCACTAACCTTTGCAACTTTTCTTTAAAATCTCCCATAAGCACAGTATCATCAGCAAAAATGTAACTGTGTCAACTCCCATTTTGCATTTAATTCCCCATAAATTAATCCCACCCCTCTCCCCAACACCCTAGCATTTACTTCTTTTACAACCCCATCTATAAATCTATTAAACAACCATGGTGACATTACACATCCCTGTCTAAGACCTACTTTTATCGGGAAGTAATCTCCCTCTCTCCTACACACCCTAACCTGAGTCTCACTATCCTCATAAAAACTCTTTACAGCCTTCAGTAACTTACTACCTATTCCATACACTTGCAACATTTGCCACATTGCTCCTCTATCCACTCTGTCATATGCCTTTTCTAAATCCATAAATGCATTGAAAACTTCTCTACCTTTATCTAAATACTGTTCACATATATGCTTCACTGTAA
This sequence comes from Cherax destructor, assembly GCA_009830355.1. Classification (NCBI taxonomy): domain Eukaryota; kingdom Metazoa; phylum Arthropoda; class Malacostraca; order Decapoda; family Parastacidae; genus Cherax; species Cherax destructor. The sequence continues at coordinate 26,618 of WNWK01002601.1, read as the reverse complement.
ACACTTGATCTACACATCCGCTACCCACTCTAAAGCCTCCTTGCTCATCTGCAATCCTACTCTCTGTCTTACCTCTAATTCTTTCAATAATAACCTTGCCATACACTTTATCTGGTATACTAGTTAAACTTATTCCCCTATAATTTTTACACTCTCTTTTATCCTTCTTCCCTTTATATAAAGGAACTATACATGCTCTCTGCCAATTCCTAGGTACCTTCCCCTCTTTCATACATTTATTTAACAAAAATACCAACCACTCCAGCACTATATCCCCCCTTGCTTTTAACATTTCTGTCATGATCCCGTCAGTTCCAGCTGCTCTACCCCCTTTCATTCTACGTAATGCCTCACGCACCTCCCCCACACTCACATCCTGTTCTTCTTCACTCCTAAACGATGTTGTACCTCCCTGGCCAGTACATGAAATTACCGCCTCCCTTTTTTCATCGACATTTAAAAGTTCCTCAAAATATTCCCGCCATCTACCCAATACCTCCAGCTCCCCATCTACTAACTCCCCTACTCTGTTTTTAACTGACAAATCCATTCGTTCCCTAGGCTTTCTTACCTTGTTTATCTCACTCCAAATTTTTTTCTTGTTTTCAGCAAAATTTCTTGACAGAGCCTCTCCCATTCTTTCATCCGCTCTTCTTTTGCACTCTCTCACCACTCTCTTCACATTTCTTTTACTATACATATACTCTGCTCTTCTATTAACACTTCTGTTTTGTAAAAACCTCTCATAAGCTACCTTTTTCTCTTTTATCACACCCTTTACTTCTTCATTTTACCACTCACTCCTCTTTCCTTCTGCACCCACCCTCCTATAGCCACAACCTTCTGCCCCACATTCTAATACTGCATTTTTAAAACTATCCCAACTCTCTTCAACCCCCCCACTACTCATACTTGCACTAGCCCACCTTTCTGCCAATAGTTGCTTATATCTCACCCTAACTTCCTCCTCCCTTAGTTTATACACTTTTACCTCTCTCTTACTTGCTGTTGCCATTTTATTTTTGTCCCATCTACCTTTTACTCTAACTGTAGCTACAACCAAATAATGATCCGATATATCCGTTGCCCCTCTATAAACATGTACATCCTGAAACCTACCCATCAACCTTTTATCCACCAATACATAATCCAACAAACTACTTTCCTTACGTGCTATATCATACCTTGTATATTTATTTATCCTCTTTTTCATAAAATATGTATTACTTATTACCAAACCTCTTTCTACACATAGCTCAATTAATGGTTCCCCATTTACATTTACCCCTGGCACCCCAAATTTACCTACTACTCCCTCCACAACATTTTTACCCACTTTAGCATTAAGATCCCCAACCACAATTACTCTCTCACTTGGTTCAAAACTCCCCACACACTCACTCAACATTTCCCAAAATCTCTCTTCTCTACACTTCTCTCTTCTCCAGGTGCATAAACACTTACTATAACCCACTTTTCACATCCAACTTTTATTTTACTCCACATAATCCTTGAATTTATACATTTATATTCCCTCTTTACCTGCCATAACTGATTATTCAACATTATTGCCACTCCTTCTTTAGCTCTAACTCTATTTGAAACCCCCGACCTAATCCCATTTATTTATTTTCACTGAAACTCTCCTACCCCCTTCAGTTTTGTCTCACTTAAAGCCAGGACATCCAGTTTCTTTTCATTCATAACATCTACAATCATCTCTTTCTTATCATTCGCACAACATCCACGCACATTCAAACATCCCACTTTGACGGTTTTGCTTCTTTTTCTTTTTAGTAAGCTATATAGGAAAAAGGGTTACTAGCCCATTGTTCCCGGCATTTTAGTTGACTTTTACAAGACGCATGGCTTACGGAGGAAAGATTCTTATTCCATTTCCCCATGGATATGAAAGGAAAAGCAATAAGAACAAGAAATATTAAGATAAAATCAAAGAAAACTCAGATGAGTGTGTATTCATAAACGTGTACATGTTTGCGTAGCGTGACCTAAGTGTAAGTAGAAGTAGCAAGACGTACCTGAAATCTTGCATGTTTATGAGACAGAAAAATGACACCAGCAATCCTACCATCATGTAAAACAAATACAGGCTTTCGTTTTACACTCACTTGGCAGGACTGTAGTACCTCCCTGGGTGGTTGCTGACTACCAACCTACTACTATAACCTATATATAAAACGCTTGGAATTTTTCTATTTTTTCATAGTGGTTGTTTTGCATATTGTGATATCACCTGTTTACTGTGATGTTATTGCATATATATATATATATATATATATATATATATATATATATATATATATATATATATATATATATATATATATATATATATATATATATATATATATATATATATATATATATATATATATGTAGTAACGAGAGATCACACGGTTCGTTAACAATTGCTTGGCATGTCTGATTCCTGACGAAATTAAACCTTTCTTTTTTGGTGCATCACTTTGTGCCCTTAAAAAGAAGAATGGAGGAATTAGGCCAATTGCAGTGGGCAACACGTTTCGCCGCCTCGTTTCTAAAGCTGCTGTCCGAAGTATTCGCACAGAGGCGACCATCATGCTTCAACCAAACCAGCTTGGCTTTGGGGTCTCTCAAGGAAGTGAAGCAGCGGTTCATGCAACAAGGGCGTATATCGACAACCTGCCTGAGGACAATGCAGTGGTAAAACTAAATTTCAAGAATGCATTTAATCTCCTGAAAAGAGATGTGATATTAGCAGCTGTACAAGAATATTTTCAGCTGGATATAGCAAGGAATTATTGCTCCTTTTTGGAGAGCATGTAATCACATCATCAGAGGGTGTCCAGCAAGGGGACCCTCTCGCACCATTTCTCTTCTGTATAGCAGTTAGGGAAATCACAGTAAGACTGACCAGTGACCTAAACATCTGGTTCCTGGATGATGGCACACTAGCAGGTACAAAGGAGTCCCTTCTAGATGATCTTACACAGGTGATGACACGTGTACAGGAAATGGGTCTCATCCTGAATCCATCCAAATGTGAAATCATCTCAGTCAATCAACAAGTGATAGCTTAAGTGAGATCAAAACTACCAGGAGCATCTGTCATTGTCCCCACAAATAGCGTCTTACTTGGAGCATCTCTGGGAAGCGATGCCATTGACACAATTCAGGAAGAAACTGGAAGAGTTGAGGAGAATGGAACAATGAATAGGCAATCTTGACACCCATGATGCCTTGTACCTTCTCACGAAGTGTTTGAGTCTTCCTAGGTTGACATATTTCCTAAGATGTGCACCTTCATATGATAACCCTATACTGCATCAATATGACAGTATCCTGAGGCAGATTTTTACTAAAGTACTTACCCTCACTCTAGAAGATGGGCAGTGGGACCAAGCTACACTTCCAGTCAGACTAGGAGGCATTGGTGTCCGCAAGTCATCACAGATTGCGCTCCCTGCTTTCCTGTCCTCATCCGCTGCTTGTAGCAGCGATTCTCCCTGAATATCTTAGGGACAAGATTGGAGTCTATGACCAAAAGTTTGTTGACGGAGCCATGAACTTGGATAATCTAACGGGTTCTGAAACCAGACCCGCTCCCCCAACAACTACAAACAGTCGCTCTGGGATGGCCCAATAGTAGAGAATATAGCCTCAACAATGCTTCAAAGTGTGTAAGGGAAGATTAGAGCCCGCCTCCTGGCAGTGAGAGCTCCGCATGCAGGGGACTTTCTGTTGGCTGTTCCCAACACCTGCCTTGGCACACGACTCGACCCACAGACCATCCGCATTGATGTTCACCTTCAACTTGCCGCCCCTATTCTCGCCGAACACAGGTGTATTTGTTGCAGTGAAGCAGCAGACCGATTCGGATACCATGGTCTTGTGTGTCGTAAATCCGAGGGAAAGATTGCAAGACATGAAAAGGTTAATAACATTATCAAGAGGAGTCTCACAACAGCAGGATGTCCAGCAGTAAGGGAGCCACCCCAACTATGCTGATCTGATGGCAGTCGAAAGCTTCCAGATGTTATCACCCTTCAAGCCTGGACAGACGGCAAGCAGGTGATGTGGTACTACAGATGTGCATCTACCTTGGCTGATACCTATCACTAATACACCAGGGAGGAAGGAGGGGCAGCTGCCAGCTTCAGGAAGTCGCAATTGTCGAGAAAATACGGAGAACTTGCCCATCATTATATGTTTGTTCCCATAAGCTCGGAGACCCTTGGCTCATGGGGAAAGAGTGCATCTAAGTTCCTCAAGGAGCTGGGCAAAAGACTCAACAGGGTAACTAGGGATCCCAGGGCAGCTAGTTGTCTGTTCCAGCGACTCAGCGCTGGTGTTCAGAGGGGTAATGCCTGCTTTATTTTGGGCACACGCCCCAGCTCTGAGGAGCTGGATGAGATTTTCGCATTATAATCTACCTGGAGTCTACCTGGAGTGAATTCCAGGGGTCAACGCCCCCGCGGCCCGGTCTGTGACCAGGCCTACTGTTGGACCAGAGCCTGATCAACCAGGCTGTTACTGCTGGCCGCACGCAGTCCAACGTACGAACCACAGCCCGGCTGATCAGGTACCGACTTGAGGTGCCTGTCCAGTGCCTGCTTGAAGACAGCCAGGGGTTTGTTGGTAATCCCCCTGATGTATGCTGGGAGGCATACAAACTGATAACAATATGTACTCCCAAAATAGGAGAAACACTTTCACCATAACTGTCTTGCCAGATGGGCTCCGATATTACAGTTCAAAACTGCCTATATCTCCACCCCTCCACCAGAGTTCAGAAACTATACATCCCACCTTCAGGACTCAACTCCGACTAACCGGTTTTCCTGAATTCCTTCATGTATACATGTTACCTTGCTCAATCTCCAACAGCACGTTAAGTCATAAAAAAACACTTGCCTTCACGCTCACACGCACTTGCTGGATGTGTAAACCCCTAGCACACAAAAACCTTCATTACCCCCACCCTTCAACCTTTCCTAGGACGACCCCTACTCCGCCTTCACTCCACTACTGATTTATTCGCAATCCAAGTCATCCTATTTTGTTACAGCCTCTCTGAACGTCCCAACCTCCTCTGGATAATACTTCTTGCAACCCCGCACAGAAAACCACAAATATTTTAACTCTGCCTGAGACCACTCATCGGGCGATGTTAAATGAATGAATGATTGAACGAACTCTTTGGTAAGAAGTGGTCTGAAAAGTGATGACAGGAGTATCCTCAGTCATAAAAACAGTCATGGTAAAACCCAGCAGAGCAGCGCTTTTAATGGAGAAAGGTAACAGCATTCAGACTGGGAACACCTGGTAGGCGTAAACATTGAGGAGATCAGTTCATTGTCTTATTTGCAATGACTTATTCTTACAAACTTTTAAAAATTTATTTTGCTAAGTACGTGAATTACGCATAGTTTCGAGGTCTTTAATGAATTGTTGCACAAAATCTTGGACCTTGGACCTTGGACCTGTCATGGTGTGAAGTTGTATGAGGCAACGGAGGTGTATTTCATTGTTCCAGTGCGGGGTCAAGAGTGGAGTTCTTTGGCAAACATGGTGCTCTTGTTCAAAGGTATAGGGAAGAATCTAAGTATTTTCAGGTGAGGCTCTGAATATGGTCATCGACTTCAATTTGTTCTTCAGAGGTATAAGAGTTTTGCCTTTCTGGTAGAGTTGCAGTGGGTGTGGAGGTGGTGAGGCTGGGTAGGCAGAGTGACCTGGGCAGTTGGTGGGTTGGGAGTTGATTTAGAAGTTCTTAGACTATAAGACTGAATATGGTTTCAACACATTATCTATTCTAAGTTACACGAAGAATTTTATCAACTTTACGCGTTTATCAGCTAGAAGTTTCAAAGTTTTTCTTTTCTTTAGAAAAGTAAAACTTTGAAACTAGAAATTTAATTGTAGTTCCTCTAACTCCCTCGGAAGTAATGAGTTAAGATGTGCATATTAAAAATAATATTGAACTTACAGAGAGATTCCAGAATTTAAATGTTTCACATGGCTTTACTCTAGAGAGTTTTGACATCACATCATTGTTCACCAGATTTCCTGTCCCTGATGTGTTAATGTATCTTGAAGAGGAGCTAAGAACCTTCTTCAACCTCTCCCACGAATGTAATTATGGAAGGTATTAAATTATGTGCTGAGAACTGCAAGTGTGTAATGATGGTAAATATTAAACCATACCACGGGTGGAGTTGACTGGGTCAGAGAGTCTCAAAACTCCAGACGTCAACAATGCAGCTAGTTCAATAAGATTCATCCAACTAGGTATATTTCTACACCATAGGAAGGTTAGGTGGATGAATCTTATTGAAGCTAGCTGGCCCAGTGGCTTACGGTCTGGAGTTTTGAGACTCTCTGACCGCGTGTTCGAACCCCACCAGTGGTATGGTTTGTTTGCAATCGTGTCATTACGATTTCGTGAGTCATGGTAAATATTATGTTCAAAAGCAAGTCATGGCTACGGGAACTCCACTCTACCCCTGCTAAGCAATTTGTATATGGAATTCTATGAGAATAGATTCCTCAGGGATATCTTCCCAAGTGAAGCCAAATTGTATAGATTTGTAAAGAATGTCATCTGTCTGTTGATTAGAGATTTAAAATATTAATGACTTCTTAGAGTTGTGGATTAGCACAACTGAGCATGAAATAGATAACTCTTTTTTTAACTGTTATAAGCCAACGTGTTGATAGGAGATTTAAATTTGAAGTGTTTAGGAAGTCAACCATTTACTATTATTCCAATCATGAAATTAAGGCTAAAAAAAAGAGTTTTCCTTGCAATGTGCCTGCACATTTGCAGGCCTGAGTATCTCGAGGATAAAATTAGTAAAATAAATAACATATCCACAAAACTGAGATATTCCTATGATTATGTTGAGAAGGCGTTAATGTCAGCTAAGAAGACTTTCTACACGCCTGAACCTTGGGAAGTTCCTTCTAGGAAAACTGTGCTGATTTTGCCATACAATAAAAATCTAGTCAGCCTGCGTGATGTACTAAAAGGTTCAAACTAAATATTGTTTTCAGGCTGATTTAGAATGCACCATGGAACGGAATTAGCTGTGTTTACAGGGTCCCTTGCACTCTATGCCTTCTCTAATATGTGGGGATGACTGGAAAACCACTAAACGTTATATTAGCCCAGCATCAGTGCTCGATTAGGACGGAACTGGAGTCGAATGAATTATTTAACCATGTTAGCTCTTGCAACCTCCTGCCGAACCTAAGAGTTCCGTCATTGAAAGAAACATAATTGAATCCTGTCTCTTAAAACATGACGGTCATGTTCTGTACAAATCAAGTCATAGGTTGATTAACCCTGACTGCTACTTAAGAGTCATTTGTACATTATCTTAAGAATGAATGCTATATATACAGAATCACTGGATTGCTTATTATGCAACGGGGCCTCGTGAATATATGGTGGCTTCAGACCCCGTCTCTCCACCTATCCTACACGTTTCACCTATCGGAGAGCACGTTTAACCAGCTTGTATAATCGTACAAAGAGAATTCATAGTAGTCAGGCATCTCTCCTTCGGCTTTCGTAAATTGGACAGTTCACCCTTATCACTTCTCCATTTCTTTTTCTTTTAGAGGGTGGACTGTGAGAATTTAAAACACTGCAAGGTAAATATGAGATAAGGAATATTCAGGGTATCAAGATCTTTTAGGGATATCTAAAAATACTTGTGAATGGCTACAAAAATTTAGGAATATATAAGCATCCTTCTTTGGGGGCAGGGTGGATAAGTATGTAATAAAGAATATTCGGGATATTTTGTCAAAGGAATATTCAAGAAATTTTCTCAAATGAATATTCAGGATGTTTTATGATAGTGAATAATCAGAATATTCTGGATTTTTTGTGATAAGGGATACTCAGGATATTAAGAAGTATTCAGGACATTTTGAAATGAGGAATATTCAGGATATTTTGAGATATGGAATATTAAGGATATTTTGAGATAAGGAATATTCAGGATATTTTGAGATATGGAATATTCAGGATATTTTGAGATAAAGAATATTCAGTATATTTTGAGATAAGGAATATTCAGGATATTTTGAGGTAATGAATATTCAGGATATTTTGAGATAAGGAATATTCAGGATATTTTGAGATAAGGAATGTTCAGGATATTTTTTATATGGAATATTTAGGATATTTTCTAAAGTAGAGTAGTGCCAGCTAACATATTTCGGGATAATTCTGAGAAGTACCGAAGTATAAGGTTACAAAGAGAAATATAGGCTTCTTAAGTTACTACAAAGTTCAACACAAAACGATGTTGTTGATGGAATAGCCACCCATTTAAGAGGATTTCATTATGGCACTACTCTACTTGATCGTGTTTGGTTGTTACTTTTTGTGATAAATAAACGGGATTAGGTCAGAAGTATCTGTGAAAGTTAGATCTAAGGAAGGAGTAGCAATATTGTTGAAGGATCAAAGAAAAGATACACAAAAACATTTTGGAAAATATAAATACAGGAATGCGAATAAATGAAGAAGAAGCAGAGGGAATATAAATGTATAAATACAAAGATTATGTGGATTAGAAGAAGGGTCGGATGCGAAAAGTGGATTATACTAAGTGTTTATGCACCTGGAAAAGAGAGGAATGTAGAAAAGAGAGAGAGAGAGAGAGAGAGAGAGAGAATTTTGGGGAGATGTTGAGTGTTTTGGGAGTTTTGAACCAAGTGAAAGTAATTGTGGTGGGAGACCTAAATGCTAAAGTGGGAGAAACTGTTGATTGGGCGTAGTAGGTAAGTTTGGGTTGCCAGGGATAAATGATGACGGGGGAGTTTTGTTTGAACTTTGCATAGAAAGAAGTTTGGCAATAGGTAATACATATTTTAAGAAAATGAGGATAAATAAGTAAACTAGATATGATACAGGGCGAAATGTTAACAGTATGTTGGACTATGTATTAGTGGATAAAAGGCTAATGGGTAGACTTCTGAATATTTATATTTTTAGAGGGCCAACAGATGTATGAAATCAATATGTGTCCTTGAAACTAACACCTTGTGTAGCTTTAAAAATAGGTTAGACAAGTACATGAGTGGGTGGTAGTTGGACTTGCTTGGCTTGGTCCAGTAGGCCTGCAGCAGTGTTCCTTCCTTCTTAGGTGGGTGTGAACTGGACCTTCCTAGCAAGAGCCAGTAGGCCTGCTGAAGTGCTCCTTTCTTATGAGGTTAACAGAGTGGTGAGGGAGCGTACAAGAAGAGCAATTAATAGAGAAGGGAGGCTCAGTCAACAAATTTTGTTGAGAATAAGAAACAGTTTTGGAGTGAGATTAATAAATTGAGAAAGCCTAGAGAACAAATGAATTTAACAGTTTAAAACAGAACAGGGGAGTTATTAGATGGGGAGTTGGAGGTATTGGAAAGATGGAGGGAACATTTTGAGGATCTGTTAAATGTTGCTGAGGAGAGGGAAACTGTGATTTCATGCACTGGCCAGGGAGGTATAACATCTTTTGGAGTGAGGAAGAGCCAGATGTGAGCGTGGGAAAGGTACTTGAAGCTGTGGACAAAATGAAAGGGGGCACAGCAGCTGGGATTAATGGGATCAATACAGATTTGTTAAAAGCAGTTTTGGAGTGGTTGGTGCTTTTATTTAATAAATGTGTGAAAGACGGAAAGGTACCTAGGGACTGGCAGAGAGCGTTCATAGTTCCTATGTATAAAGGCAAAGGGGAGAAAGGAGAGTGTCAGAATTATGGGAGAATAAGCCTGTTGAGTATACCTGGTAAGGTGTATGGTAGAGTTATTATTGAAAGAATTTAGGGTAAGAGGAGAGCAGGATCGCAAATGAACAAGGAGGCTTTAGGAAGGGAAGGGGATGTGTAGACCAAATGTTTACAGTGAAGCATTTAAGCGAACAATATTTAGATAAGGGTAAAGAAGTTTTCGTTGCATTTATGGATTTGGAAAAGGTATATAATAGGGTGGATAAGGAAACAACGTGGCAGATGTTGCAAGTGTATGGAATAGATGGTTGGTTACCGTAAGCAGTTAAGAGTTTTTACGAGGATGGTGAAACTCAGGTTAGGGTACGTAAGAGAGAGGGAAATTATTTTCTAGTAAGAGTAGGCCTTTGACCAGTGGTTCTCAACTCGTGGTCCATGGACCACTGGTGGTCCACAGAACGCTCACTATATTTGGTAATAAACTGAAAATTGGTGCATATAGTCTTAAATTTATCGAAAATAAAATGTGGATTAGCGATATGCGCATTGACCAGCGTGAACGGGGGTGGTCGGATAATGGATTCGCCCGTGATAGCTGCAGCGACAGTCAAACTGTGGAAGCGATATAACGTGAACCTTGTGTATTGAGGCAGTTGGTTCGTGACTTCGTGTGTGTAAATGGTCTGGATTGGGTAAATTTGGTGGGTGTTACCACTGGTGGTGCACCTGTGATGCTAGACTCTTGATCAAGCTTTCAAGCCATGGTAAAACAGCTGCTCCACTGGTAACTGGAGTTCACTGTTTCATTCACAGAGATACACTGGCATTGAAAACACTACCTGATCACCTGAACACCATTTTCAAAGGATTGGTGAAGGTGGTTAATTACATCAATCGTCAACAGTGAACACCAGACTGTTCAGAAAATTATGCCAGGACCTGGGTTCCGACTTTGAGGTGTTGGTGTTGTACACTTGTGTACAGTGATTGTCACCAGGGAATGTAGTCAACAGAAGTTTTGAACTGAGAGAAAATTTGATTCTTTTTCTCCAGTCTCAAGGTAAAGAAGGTTTTACAAATATGCTAGAACTGTCAGAATTAGAACTAGCAAACCTTATCGATATTTTTGGTTTCTTGAACAAACTGAATCTTCAGTTGCAAGGGAAAGGAGCAAATCTGTTCTCTCACCAAGGAATCATCAAGGCTTTTCTTGAGAAATTAGAACTCTGGATCGGAAGAGTCGAAAGTAAAAATTTAGTTCAATTTCCATGTGTGGATGCCATGCTAGAGGGGAAAGGAAGCCATTCCGGTGCATATTCTCCAGTATTTACAAAAGCTGCTGGATGAATTTCAGCGATACTTTTTGGAGGTGGACATGACAAGGGATGGGTTTTCTTTCATCAGTAATACATTCGTAACAGATGTTCATGGTGTTCCAGAGGCTATGATGGAGGAGTTCTTGGACCTGAAAAATTATTTGGCAGCTAAAGATGTGTACCAGCGGTCTATCATGGAAAAATTATGGGCCAGTATGATTGTTACTTACCCAAATCTGTCAACACATGGAGTCAGATATCTTTTGCCATTTGCATCAACTTATATGTGTGAGAGTGGATTTTCGTGTTTGTTGCACATTAAGTCCAAACAGAGGAACCAGCTTGCAGTTGAAAGCGATATTCGTTGTGCATTATCAAGTACCACTCCTAACATTATCAAGTACCACTCCTAACATTATCAAGTACCACTCCTAACATTATCAAGTACCACTCCTAACATTATCAAGTACCACTAATAACATTATCAAGTACCACTCCTAACATTGAAAAGCTTGTCAGTGAGAAGAGAATCCAAAAGTTTGGTTGCAAGGAAAAGTGAAATAATCATATTTCGATGAAAAATGTTGGCTGTATACTTCACAATTTCAAAATTATGTTCGTTAGAAAGAAATTTCACAGCAAAATATTAGATATGTATTCATTTTTTTACAGGAAATTATGTTTCTATGAAATATATTTCAGACCAAAATGTTAGATATCTATTATTTTATATAATTTCTCGAATTTCTATTAATAATAAATATATTCCAAATCAAATTGTCTGTTGTCTTTGCTTTTATATATCATTACTCAAAAAAATGAAATGGTCCACGATATTTTTATAATTGGGTTGGTGGTCCATGGGCTGAAACGAGTTGAGAATCACTCCCTTAGACAGAAATGCGTGACGTCACCATGGTTGTTAAATATTTTTATAGATGGAGTTGCAAGGATGGTGAGAAGAGGTGTGGGACTGGAAGATAAAGAATCTAACTCAAAGAGGGAGTTCTCACAGTTGCTCTTTGCTGATGACACTGTGCTTTTGCAAGATTCTGAAGAAAATTTGTAATGTTAGTGGAGGAAATTGGGATGGTATGTAAAAGGTAATTAAAAGTGAACATTAAAATTATCAACATGATGAGGATAAAAAAAATAGGCAATGAAAGATTGGATATCAGATTAGAGAGAGAGGGAGTATGGAGGAAGTGAATGTGTTGATATATTTGGGGGCGGACATGTCAGCAGATGGGTCTGTGAAAGAAAAGGTGAACAACAGAATCAATGAGGAGAAAAAGGTGAATGGTGCACTGAGAAAACTGTAGAGGCAAAGAACGTTATCCATGGAAGCAAAGAGGGGAATGTATGAGAGTATAGTGGTACCAACGCTCTTTCATGAAGATGGGTGCTGCATGATGTAAAAAGGAGGAGGCTTGGAGGCAGTATAGATGTCGTGTCTGAGGGAAATGTGTGGTGTGAATTTTAAGCAGAATATTCGTAACTTGGAGATTAGAAGATGTGAGTTTAATAAAAGTATTATCCTGAGGAAGGGTTGTTGAAGTTGTTTGGACATTTAGAGAGGCTAGAACAAAATAGGATGACTTAGAGTTCGTATAAATCTGTAGCAGCTCGACAAAGCACCTAGAGAGCGAAACGTTGTCACAATCAAATTTCACACTAGTTGCGTTTGTCCATTTTCTTAACATTTTGTCGATAATTCTTCCAGGCTTGCCAGGTAGAGTTTTTTGACTTGACAATGAACAATAAATTAACTTTCTTTAAAATATCATTAATTACAAAGGCATACAGTCTATATAGCCCAAGACTCGTGTTCAAATTACTATCATTACTGGATTTTATATAACATGATTATAAATCGTTCAACTTCGGATATGTATGTAATAATGTTATCAGATTTTAACCAATCAATAGAATAAGTGAAATATTTTACTTGAGTTAACAGAGCATTCGACTCCTTATCGGATTTAGTGCTACATTTGACTTCTCTAAGAAACATTTGTCACTATATGTTCCAGGAATCTTATAGATCACTTTCCATGATATTCATAATCAATAGGCTTTTAGTGGTATCTAATTTTTTTAAAAAAGACATCCATTGATATTATTTTTTTCAGATGAATAGAGATTTCAACGAAGCTTAAATGATATAGTAGTATTAATATATTTTTGGATGAATATGATTTTCTGCAAAATGTGTTCCAAATATTTTTTTCAAAGACTTATCAGCAAAAGGTTTTGGGTACATTAAGCTACAGGCCATTTCATGTATCTTCAATATTCCATCTTTTACGAAATCTGTGCTACTAGTAGCCAGAACTTTAGAGAACGTGGACGAGAGCTTTGTCATGATTCAAAGGATTGGAGACCTTGATTCAAAGGACTTCAGATCTTGATTAACAGAATTGGAGATCTTGATTTACAGGATTGGAGATATTGAATCACAGGACTGGAGATATTGAATCACAAGATTGGAGATATTGAATCACAGGATTGGAGATATTGAATCACAGGATTGAAGATACTGATTCACAGGATTGAAAATCTTGATACGCAGGATTAGAGATATTGATTCACAGGACGAGCCGCAGGTTCATTAATCTCCAGTCAAATCTACCCTTCTAGTAGACTTGTAGAATTGTTTTAACTGGCAGTTCAGGTCAGCATTAAATGTTTTAGTCTCACGTGAAATGTTTCTTTTAGGAATCCTGGGATTACGTGTTTGTAAACACCATCATCATCTTGGGACGAGACTTTCCACTACTGCTGTAAACGAAGCCCCATCATAATCAAAGCTGTCCACTGCTCCTATCGTGAAGACAGTTTTGTCTGAGTGTCTTGGAAACTGGACTGTCTCTGAGTTCGACTGCTGTTAAAAATACCATGTCATTTTGATGACGCATGTGCTTATCGTAATTACAACTTAAACAAAGCGAATGTAACCTATTATTAACGTTACAACTTTGCATGTACCATAAATTGCTTCGCTATTCATGATATGCAGTGCTGTTAATTTTTTCCTTTTGCAGATCATAGAACATTATTTGGAATAAGCCATACATCTGTGGAATAAGCCATACATCTGTGGACGTTTAGATTCAAACACACCAGATTTTGGATCACTGTCGTCCTCTAGAACAACTTGACGTTAATTACACGTAAAAAAATTAAAAGAAGTTCTGAGATTGGTAAGGAATTCCGGTGACAACACAAAACCGATCGTAAATTTTGAAAGCAACGTCTAATAATGACTGTTGTAATAACTCAGCAATCTCCTTGATGGGATCACTAAATAAAATGGTTTTAGTCATTTCCTCTTCTGTTATTGTCTTATTAACAACATCATGGATATATATATTTTTTTAATTTGAAAAGCAAATTCTGTTTTCAAAGTGGTTATTGAGAAGTAACTAACCTCACGGTTTCTGAAACTAGGCCTACTTTAATAATTTTCTGACTCAAGGTAACTATTCATAAAGTCCGTGACATAACTAAGCTCTTATTCCTCATTAACTTCAAAACGATCCTCAATGATTTTTTTTTATTATGCTGATCCATAATGAATATAAGAAGTAATAGACTCATCGTTTTATATATTCCAGTGCTTGCACGTTCATACAGAAGTATCTATTTACACAGGCGTTATGAAAAAAATGTCTGCCCCGAGCACTGAGTTTGTTTATTGTTAATCAACATTTGTATAAACTTAATATTGAATGAAAAGAGAAATCATTGTATGGCTTGTGGCTCCATTCCAGTTGCTGCTGCAATATTACTGAGACCAACATCAGAGGAATCACTTTCACTGACACTTTCACTACCTTCTCCCACATCACCAGCATTTTTAGTATTATTCTAGAATTATTCTTATATTATTCAAGAATTATTCAAGTGTATACGATGCACTGCTAGACCTTGTGTAACCCCGGACAGGTTTACGTCTTTTTGACGTAAACCTGTCCGGGGTTACACAAGGTCTAGCAGTGCATCGTATACACTTGAATAATTCTTGAATAATATAAGAATAATTCTAGAATAATACTAAAAATGCTGGTGATGTGGGAGAAGGTAGTGAAAGTGTCAGTGAAAGTGATTCCTCTGATGTTGGTCTCAGTAATATTGCAGCAGCAACTGTAATGGAGCCACAAGCCGTGACAACCTCAAACATTATAAAGAGGATACATCATTCGTGCCCAGTGTTTCTCATTTTGACGATAATACCAGTGGAATTTAGTCGAATTGCCCAATAACTGGTGATTCCAGGAAGTTCATTATTTTAAGTTATTTATTGTGATACACTTACGAATTTGACTGTGGCTCAGAAAAACAGTTATTACCAGTACACAATGGCAATACATATGTTCAGTGAAACCTCGGTGTCATAAGCGGAAAAATGCAACAGTTACACAGATGTACTTAAACTCAACATACATACATATATATATATATATATATATATATATATATATATATATATATATATATATATATATATATATATATATATATATATATATATATATATATATATATATATGTCGTGCCGATTAGGTAAAACTTGCGATTTTGGCTTAAATAGCAACGCTCACCTTGCCATATAAGACAAGTGAAAATTTGTGTATGCAGTAATTTCGCCAAAATCATTCTGAACATAACGAAAAAAATATATTTCATTGTGTTTGTTTATTATTAAATTAATGTTAACGTATATAAAATATATTTAGTTGGGTTAGGCTAAATTAAATTGAGCTTGTTGTAATACGGTTAGGTAGGTTTTCAAAGTTTCTCTTGGTACAAAATTATAAATTCTTACATTAACATGAAAGAAAAAATATATCTTTAAACGTATAAGAGAAAATTTTAGAAAAGACTTAATTTTAGATGAGTTCTTGCTAATTGACCAGTTTTACCTATTAGGCACGACATATATATATTAAAGGATTATGTGGATTAAAATAAGGGTCGAATGCGAAAAGTGGGTTATAATAAGCGTGTATGCACCTGGAGAAGAGAGGAGTGTAGAGAAGAGAGAGAGATTTTGGGAGATGTTAAGCGAATGTATAGGAACCTTTGAACCAAGTGAGAGAGTAATTGTAGTAGGGGACCTAAATGCTAAAGTAGGAGAAACATGTAGAGAGGGTGTGGTAGGTAAGTTTGGGGTGCCAGGTGTAAATGAAAATGGGAGCACTTTGATTGAACTTTGTATAGAAAGGGGTTTAGTTATAGGTAATACATATTTTAAGAAAAAGAGGATAAATAAGTATACAAGATATGTTGTAGGGCGTAATGACAGTAGTTTGTTGGACTATGTATTGGTAGATAAAAGACTGTTAAGTAGACTTCAGGTTGTACATGTTTATAGAGGGGCCACAGATATATCAGATCACTTTTTAGTTGTAGCTAAAGTGGGAGTAAAAGGTAGATGGGATACAAGGAAAATAGAAGCAGTAAGTAAGAGAGAGGTGAAGGTTTATAAACTAAAAGAGGAGGCAGTTAGGGTAAGATATAAACAATTATTGGAGGATAGATGGGCTAGTGAGAGTGTAGGCAATGGGGTCGAAGATGTATGGGGTAGGTTAAAGAATGTAGTGTTAGAGTGTTCAGCAGAAGTTTGTGGTTACAGGAAAGTGGGTGCGGGAGGGAAGAAGAGCGATTGGTGGAATGATGATGTAAAGAGAGAAGTAAGGGAGAAAAAGTTAGGATATGAGAGGTTTTTACAAAGTAGAAGTGATGCAAGGAGGGAAGAGTATATGAAGAAAAAAAGAGAGGTTAAGAGAGTGGTCAAGCAATGTAAAAAGAGAGCAAATGAGAGAATGGGTGAGATGTTATCAACAATTTTTTTTGAAAATAAGAAAAAAATTTGGAGTGAGATTAATAAGTTGAGGAAGCCTAGGGAACAAATGGATTTGACAGTTAAAAATAGGAGAGGAGAGTTATTAAATGGAGAGTTATAGGTATCGGGAAGATGGAGGGAATATTTCGAGGAGTTGTTAAATGTTGAAGACAGGGAAGCTGTGATTTCGTGTATAGGGCAAGGAGGAATAACATCTTGTAGGAGTGCGGAAGAGCCAGTTGTGAGTGTGGGGGAAGTTCGTGAGGCAGTGGGTAGAATGAAAGGGGGTAAGGCAGCTGGGATTGATGGGATAAAGGTAGAAATGTTAAAAGCAGGCGGAGATATAGTTTTGGAGTGGTTGGTGCTGTTATTTAATACATGTATGGAAGAGGGTAAGGCAGAGAGCGTGTATTTAAGCCTAGATAGTAGGTTGGTAGACAGCAACCGCCCAGGGAGGTACTACCGTCCTGCCAAGTGAGTGTAAAACGAAAGCCTGTAATTGTTTTACATGATGGTAGGATTGCTGGTGTCTTTTTTCTGTCTCATAAACATGCAAGATTTCAGGTATGTCTTGCTACTTCTACTTACACTTAGGTCACACTACACATTCATGTACAAACATATATAAACACACCCCTCTGGGTTTTCTTTTATTTTCTTACTAGTTCTTGTTCTTATTTCCTCTTATCTCCATGGGGAAGTGGAACAGAATTCTTCCTCCGTAAGCCATGCGTGTCGTAAGAGGCGACTAAAATGCCGGGGGCAAGGGGCTAGTAACTCCTTCTCCTGTATATATTACTAAATGTAAAAGGAGAAACTTTCGTTTTTCCTTTTGGGCCACCCTGCCTCGGTGGGAAACGGCCGACGTGTTGAAAGAAAGAAAGAAGTCTGTTGAGTATACCAGGTAAAGTGTATGGTAGAGTTATTATTGAAATAATTAAGAGTAAGACGAAGAGCAGAATAGCAGATGAACAAGGTGGCTTTAGGAAAGGTAAGGGGTGTGTAGACCAAGTGTTTGCAGTAAAACATATAGGTGAACAGTATTTGGATAAGGGTAAAGAGGTTTTTGTGGCATTTATAGATTTGGAAAAAGCGTATGATAGGGTGGATAGGGGGGGCAATGTGGCAGATGTTGCAGGTGTATGGAATAGGAGGTAGGTTACTGAAAGCAGTGAAGAGCTTTTATGAGGATAGTGAGGCCCAGGTTAGAGTGTGTAGGAGAGAGGGAGATTATTTCTCGGTAAAAGTAGGCCTTAGACAGGGATGTGTGATGTCACCGTGGTTGTTCAATATATTTATAGATGGGGTCTTGGCAAGAGGTGTGGGGTTAAAAGACAAAGAATTAAATTCAAAGTGGGAGTTGTCACAGCTGCTTTTTTGCTGATGACACTGTGCTTTTGGGAGATTCTGAAGAGAAGTTGCAGAGGTTGGTGGATGAATTTGGTAAGGTATGTAAAAGAACAAAATTGAAAGTGAATATATGAAAGAGTAAGGTGATGAGGATAACAAAAATATTAGGTGACGAAAGATTGGATATCAGATTGGAGGGAGAGAGTATGGAGGAGGTGAATGTATTCAGATATTTGGGAGTGGACATGTCAGCAGATGGGTCTATGAAGGATGAGGTGAATCATAGAATTGATGAGGGGAAAAGGGTGAGTGGTGCACTTCGGAGTCTGTGGAGACAAAGAACTTTGTCCATGGAAGTTAAGAGGGGAATGTATGAGAGTATAGTTATACCAACACTCTTATATGGGTGTGAAGCATGGGTGATGAATGTCGCAACGAGGGGAGAAGGCTGGAGGCAGTGGAGATGTCATGTCTGAGGTCAATGTGTGGTGTGAATATAATGCAGAGAATTCGGAGTTTGGAAATTAGGAGGAGGTGCGGGATTACCAAAACTATTATCCAGAGAGCTGAGGAGGGGTTGTTGAGGTGGTTCGGACATGTAGAGAGAATGGAACGAAACAGAATGACCTCGAGAGTGTATAAATCTATAGTGGAGGGAAGGCGGGGTAGGGGTCGGCCTAGGAAAGGTTGGAGGGAGGGGGTAAAAGAGGTTTTGTGTGCGAGGGGCTTGGAATTCCAGCAAGCATGCGTGTGCGTATTTGAGAGGAGTGAATGGAGACAAATGGTTTTTAATACTTGACGTGCTGTTTGAGTGTGAGCAAAGTAACATTTATGAAGGGATTCAGGGAAACCGGCAGGCCGGACTTGAGTCCTGGAGATGGGAAGTACAGTGTCTGCACTCTGAAGGAGGGATGTTAATGTTGCAGTTTTATAACTGTAGTGTAAGCACACTTCTGGCAAAACAGTGATGGAGTGAATGATGACGAAAGTTTTTCTTTTTCGGGTCACCCTACCTTGGTGGGAATCGGCCGATGTGTTAATAAAAAATATATATATATATAAATGATGTGTGTGTGTGTTTGTGTGTGAATAAACAAAATTATTAATATGGTTGTATATAAGTTTCAGTACTAATTTAGAAAATAAACCGATATAGTTTTCAAGCTGCAGATTTGCTTCTCTTCTTTTTTTTTTTTTGGCATATTTGTTCATGCCTTTTCTGCTCAGAACCTCGAACAAATACGAAAAGTGAGCAGATCAACAATTTGTATAAATGTGTGTGTGTGTGTGTATGTGTTTGTAGACAAGCGCGTTCCTGTTATCGTGTGTTTTCGCATTTGTTTGAGAGCGTCTCAAAGCCCCGTGTTTGATTGTCGTTCACGTTTGCAAGTTGGCCAGGCGAGATGAGAGAACGTCTCGCTGAAAGAGAAAATTAATTCTTTCCTGGGAATGATGAGTCTGAAGAGAGAGAGTTGGTAAATATTCTGGGTGCAATTACAAACTTGCGGAATAAAACAGAGTGAATTAAGAAAACGGAAAGGAATCAGAAGATTGGGTTAAAAACAGAGGCAGTGAAATCTAGCTGAAAAAGAATCGAAGAAGGGATTCAAGACGGAGGCATTAATATCTAGCTTAAAAAGAATTATATTAACTTTATAGTAAATAATGAGTTTACAGAGAAGGATAACAGGTGAGCAGAAAAAACTTTGTGAGCACAGAACAGTATTGCAAGTTTATAACAAAATAAATTAAAGTTTACATTAAAAGACATTAACGTTCAGTGCAGCACTTTCAGTCTCAAGCACCGGGTTTACAACAAAGACTTTCTATTTTAAGTTATCGAGAGAGTCGGGCCGGAGGTACGTGAGCAAGAGGTCACTGCCCTCCTGCACGCTTGACTCCACTAACAAAATTTTCTATCCCGACTTTCCTTATGCAACACAATAATACAACGTACCTTTGTGAACAAATATTTTCGAATTGAAGAATGTCAAGTCCAAATATTGCACAAATTTCTCTGATGAGCATTTGAAATCCATTCTAATAATCAGCTCATCAGGCGCCTCAGTTCAGCAGTATTTTGAAATTAAAAAACAGTTCCTCAATAAAACTAAAAAAATATTTTGTACTGTACAATAATGTACATTTATTTATAGGACAGACTTGTATTCATTTATTTACTTTTCAATACTAGTATTTAGTTAGTTACAGCAATGATATGTTTATTTACTTATTCAGTGATAATAGTTAATAGTCTCATGATGCTCACTCTCTTCTACTTATTACTTTTGTCCTCTTACAATTACATTCTCTCTCTCTCTCTCTCTCTCTCTCTCTCTCTCTCTCTCTCTCTCTCTCTCTCTCTCTCTCTCTCTCTCTCTCTCTCTCTCTCTCTCTCTCTCTTCAAGACTCTTGCAATTCCTTGCACAAAGACACGATGTATCTAGTTAAATGCTATACTTGTAAAGCGCATGTCCAGCTGATTCTTGAATGACTGTATTGTCTTTGTACTTACAATAATAGATGGTGGTTTATCCCATTATTTAGGTAGGACATTTGTGGTTGCAAGCGCGAGAAATGGATGTGACGACAATTCCTGTTAATGAAACACCTTTCTTTTTATAGAAAATTAGGGGTTATCTGTCATGGGTCCAGAGGATCACCGTACCCCTGCCCGGTCTTAGACCAGGCTTTTTATACACAAAAGGTAGTATACTACAGAAAAAGGAACTACTAAAAAAAAAAGCAGAGAAAACTATAGCTAAGCGTACTGAATGTGGGTAGAAGGTTGTGAAACTTATCTGCAATTTTATTTATTCATGAGACAATAAGAAAGGATCAGCAATCACACCAGAGTGCGAAATATTTAACAGGCTTTGACAGCACTCGCTTGTCTCAAGACAGTAGCACCGCCTGAGGTATGTTGGTATTTTGAGAGTGTTGAAAAAAATGCTAGTCTTAAAAGGATCTTGTATACAGGATGGATCATTTGTGTAGTTAGTTGTCTTGGATCCTGGAGTTTACCTGGAGAGAATTCCAGGGGTCAACGCCCCCACGGCCCGGTCCGTGACCAGACCTCATTGATCAAATACAATATACTACGATTACAGCCTCGTTGAAATAGAAACAGCATAAATCTCTATGTTGAGAACTTAAGAATAGCAGACGTGAAGGGATATTCAATAAATTTAACTTAAACTATCAGAGAATTTACTGGGACGAAAACTATACCAGACATTTGAGATGTCCTTAGGAAATTTAGTCAACACATGTGAATGGAAAGGCTGAATATAGAAGAACACAAGAAATTTATTAAACATGCCTCTCAGAAAGCCTGTAAAATCACATGAAGAAAGACATAAACACTAGCCACAGTTTTGTATCATACTTTGTGGATGATGCCGTAATTAGCAAGCAGGTCGTCTCGGTACACAGATAAATTTCAGGCAGATCTCTACAGTGGGAGTTGAGAAATGATAATGTTGACAGGTGACAAATTACAGCTGCTTAAACATACAAAAAAAATTGGGGAACTGAGAATGAG
Source organism: Cherax destructor (assembly GCA_009830355.1). Taxonomy (NCBI): domain Eukaryota; kingdom Metazoa; phylum Arthropoda; class Malacostraca; order Decapoda; family Parastacidae; genus Cherax; species Cherax destructor. Next base: position 4,835 of record WNWK01002601.1, on the reverse strand, counting down.
AACAGAATGGAAATCACAAGAGGACCGTTTCATAGAACGTAAAGAACATATAACAAACTTGGGCATAATCTTAGATGACTTGTCATTTAGAGACGTAAACACGACACATACAGCAGGTGAAAGAAAAGTGAAATGGAGGATAATTCGAAATTTCAAATCAAGTGAAATATCCTCAATTGTGACTATTTAAATCACTTGTGCTCTCACATCTAGAATATTATTCATTATTAAAGGCGTCCTTCATGGTTGGAGTGATAGAGCTGAACGATGTAGAGATCGTTTACTGCCGGCATACACCTAATAAAACATTATATCTTCTGGGAACGCATGAAAACAAGTGGAATGTTCTTGCTGGAGCGAAGAACAGAGATACCTTAAAATATAAGCATGAAAGATGATACCACAGCTTAACTATGTGAGAGCTACGGGAGGAAGTGTAAAATGAACTCTGCGAAAACCAATAAGAGAGCACTCTGTCAACTTTCGTGGCCCAAGACTCTTCAACTTGTTACTATCAAATGCAAGAAAAAAGCGACAAGGAGAAACTTAATTACTATCTACGGCAAGTACCATTGGGCTGGTAACAACAATAGCCTGACTGAACAATCAACAGGTAAGCCTAAACTCAAGCTGAGCTACGAGGGTAGACAAAATCTCAAACCTTGTCACATGTATGGTATATGTTATAAATCAAGTGTTGCGTAATGGATCAAGTGTGTTGTGTGATGGATCAAGTGTATTGTGTGATGGATCAAGTGTGTTGTGTGATGGATCAAGTGTATTGTGTGATGGATCAAGTGTGTGGTTGTGTGATGGATCAAGTGTGTGGTTGTGTGATGGATCAAGTGTGTGGTTGTGTGATGGATCAAGTGTGTGGTTGTGTGATGGATCAAGTGTGTGGTTGTGTGATGGATCAAGTGTGTGGTTGTGTGATGGATCAAGTGTGTGGTTGTGTGATGGATCAATGTGTGGTTGGGTGATGGATCAAGTGTGTGGTTGTGTGATGGATCAAGTGTGTGGTTGGGTGATGGATCAAGTGTGTGGTTGTGTGATGGATCAAGTGTGGTTGTGTGATGGATCAATGTGTGGTTGTGTGATGGATCAAGTGTGTGGTTGTGTGATGGATCAAGTGTGTGGTTGTGTGATGGATCAAGTGTGTAGTTGTGTGATGGATCAAGTGTGTGGTTGTGTGATGGATCAAGTGTGTGGTTGTGTGATGGATCAAGTGTGTGGTTGTGTGGTGGATCAAGTGTGTGGTTGTGTGATGGATCAAGTGTGTGGTTGTGTGGTGGATCAAGTGTGTGGTTGTGTGATGGATCAAGTGTGTGGTTGTGTGGTGGATCAAGTGTGTGATTGTGCAACGAGTGGTTTAAATGTGTCTTTGTCTTTGTTTATGAATGGCTGTGTATCACATATATGGTTGTATGTGATGGATCAAGTATTTAGTTAAGTATGGGAAGAATTAGGTGTGCTGATGTGTTTGGGATGGATCAAGTGTACGGTTGTGAATATCATGAGTCAAGTGTATGGTTGTGAATATCATGAGTCAAGTGTATGGTTGTGAATATCATGAGTCAAGTGTATGGTTGTGAATATCATGAGTCAAGTGTATGAATCTGAGTGAAATCGATGAAGTGTGTCACTATTCACGTGATGAACCAAGAGTGTGTGTATGTGATGAATCATGTGAGTGTGTGTGTGATGAATCATGTTAGAGAGGAATGGGAGGTGATTCAAAAAGCATGGACAAGGACATTAAAATTATAAACAACAAATTAGTGAAATCAGCAAACGCAGACATTTCATCTCAGCCAAAATTTGCACTGCTGGATAGAAGACCGACCGCTGAAGAGATTAGATCCTGCAGGAGACAAGATCCTGCACCTACTAAACCTTGCAACTTCCCTCATCCTTTACACTATAATGACTTCATAATACTCATTGACTATGTATGAGGCATAATTACTTCCAGTACAACAACCAGCTCTAATAACAGAACCTTGGCATGGCTGCAAGCTCACCTGTTACTCGTGTTCTGGTGAACTTGTTCAAGCGCTGGAGGATGTTTCTCTCACTAACATGCTCTGACTTGGCTACGATACTTTTACCCCGATATTTCGACTTCGTCGGTTTTATAGAGACTTAACAGTGCCTAAAGAGTCTAGCAACTGACTTTCCTTGATACTCTATTCATCAAGAATGGCAACAAATATTTCTACATACAGTATAGTAAACCAACATTTACTGTACGTAGAGCGGACCTCGTATACTATTTTTAATGATGTTTTCAAAGAGTCTTCAGTCATAAAGTCTTTTCATGGACCTTACGATGATCATCCGCTAATTAAAAAAAAAAGATTAAAGTATCATTTACTCTTCTAGATTTTTGTTCGTGGACAGTATGAAAAAAAAATTGATGAGACTCTCTGGTAAGAAAATAAAACCACGACGAACACGTATCATCCTATCGATATAAAAGACTGTCCAAAAACGTTCTAGTTTTAACATTGTATCTAGAGCTACTGAATACGTTAGTGCCTTACATCGTCCAAAATGCAGACACTTACAACAATACTGTTGGAACACCATTTCTTTACAAAGACTTTTATTCAATTTACACTATCAAAACTGCCAGAGACCTTCGACACAAGATGCATGAAACACAGGAATGTTTAGAAAACTAACTCCACAAAGCTGTTACCATTAACGTCAGTATTTGGGAATTCGTTCTACCTGATATAACCTTCAAAATTTTGTAGCTCCCTTCCCCTCACCATTGCTCCCATCTGTATGTATGTATTTAAGTAAGAAAAAAATAACACAAAGATAAATAAACAGGGGAAAACCTGAGCGCTTCACGTGCCTGCACTTGCGAGGGAAGTGGGAAGGAGAAGCAAGAGAAAAACATTTTATATACACTCAGTGGCCACTTTATTAGGTACACTTGTACACCTGCTCAAGTGACATCATGCACACATGCTCAAGTGACATCATGCACACATGCTCAAGTGACATCATGCACACATGGTCAAGTGGTTCAGTTGTTGTTCAGCCCAAACATCAGACAGGGAAAGCAATATGATCCAAGTGACTTTAAACCTTCTGTATTATCACCCAAGTTCTTGAGAGATTTGCGTATTTGCAGCCCAGACTTCATGAAATAGTTAATGATCTAAAATACTCAAAATACTTAATTTATAAATCATTTAAAATTGCTAGAAATACATTTTACAATTTAAAAAAAGGCAATCATACACAACCAAGAATATGATGATTCTCCCTTACCATGAAAACCTTCTTGATATACCATATTTACTTAAGATTTTTAAAATCAAAGTTGTATTAAAAAAATCTTGATATAGTAAAAATAACAATTCCTCAGAAAATGCTGACGGCTGTATCTTCAAGATTCCCTGTAAAAAATACAATGAAGTTTATTACGGTAACTGGGAAAAGCCTTGATTCAACCAAGATTACAACATAAATATAGCATTAGAACTGGACCAATGTCTAATGCTCTGTTTATTCATACGAGAGATTTTAACCATCCACTTGATTTTCAAAAGGCCGAGAAAACTGCATCAAGCAGGTTTATGGGTGAATGAAATATAAATGAATCAAACTTATAACAAATAATTTTTATTTTAATATGAATATGTAATTAGGCTAATTTATAATTCATAAAATCTAGGATGAATTTATTTTAGGTTTGATAAATCCTCGACCATCCCACCTGCATCATAATGGGTCGGATGTAATGTCGCATGTGTTATATCTCAGCATTATAAGTTTTTTGCTGTTCTATTAATTCAATAATAAACGAACAATGAAAAAAAAAAATTTGTTAGGTTCAGAAAGATTTTTGCGAAATTATTGTATACACAAATTTTCGCTTGCTTTATTCGGCAAGAAGAGCGTTGCTATTTAAGCTAAAATCGCAGGTTTTACCTATTCGGCACGCATATATATATAATGCATATATATAGGCATGGCACAACTTACTACTTTTTGGCAATGTCTGCTTAGCTGTGCCGGAAAGAAGGGGAAAGAGGCTAGCCTCAATGATCATTAAATCCTTAAGAGACTTTCCTAGAGCTGATAACCTCATTCCCCTTCCCCATCAACACAAAAATGGGAGAGGCAGAACCCCCACTCACTCCACTGACAGCGAAAAAATCAGAGTCCAAGTGAGCAAGAAAATTGAAGAGGGCAACACAGTGGGAGCAATCAGAATTATCACCAGTGAAGATACAGTTGCTCCCAGAGATGCTGACACTGCTGAAGCACTTAGAGGAAAGCACCCTGCCAGGGAAACCAGGGGTACCAACAGTTCCAACACCTCTGTCCCCACTGTGGAACCACTGATTGTGCAAGACTCCGACATTTACAAAGCAATAATGTCATTCCCTTCCGGCTCTGCTGGGGGTTACACTGGAATAAGGCCACAACATTTAAAGGAAATGGTTAATCCAGTTATCGGGGAGATTGCAGAGACACTGCTGTCAGAGATCACAAGGTTCGTCAACAATTCCTTGGCTGGTCTGATTCCTGACGAGATTAAACCTTTCTTTTTTGGAGCATCACTTTGTGCCCTTAAAAAGAAGGATGGAGGAATTAGGCCAATCGCAGTGGGCAACACGTTTCGCCGCCTCGTTTCTAAAGCTGCTGTCAGAAGTATTCGCGCAGAGGCAGCCATCATGCTTCAACCAAACCAGCTTGGCTTTGGGGTCTCTCAAGGAAGTGAAGCAGCGGTTCATGCAACAAGGGCATATATCGACAACCTGCCTGAGGACAATGCAGTGGTTAAATTAGATTTCAAGAATGCATTTAATCTC
>WNWK01002600.1:186241-202645 GCA_009830355.1 Cherax destructor | reverse complement strand
TTTTGGACACACCGGCCACAACTGTCTCCAAGCAGAGTTCAAAGTCCTGGAAGTCACTCCCTCCCAAGCCTTACCTATAAGGCTTATTCAATGGAGGATACTGAAGTGATTCCTCCAGAACTCTCTTAGGGTCAACTCAGTGTCTGAGGTCATTTCTAAGCACTTTTGAAACACTGCTTTTATATAGTTTTTTGAAGTTAGAAATGACCTGCTGGTCCATGGGCTGGATGAGAGGAGTGGTGTTAGGAGGCAAGAATTGTGATGAAACTTAACTCACTAAACAAATAGTCTGCCAAGTTGTGAGGATGAGCAGGAGCATTGTCCAGTACCATGAGGCACTTGAGTCCCAATTCCTTTTCCTGGAGGTATTTTTTTCACACTGGGGCCAAACACTTGATGGACCCCCACTATGAAAATTTGCTTCGTGACCCATGCCTTAGTGTTAGCCTTCTACATCACACAATTTATTTTTGACGACATTGTGTTTCTTGAACACTCTGGGATTTTCAGTGATACACGACTAAAGGCTTCACTTTAAAATCCCCACTAGCATTACTACACAACATGAGAGTTACCCTGTCTTTCATAGGCTTGTGTCCTGGCAGTGCCTTTTCCTCCTGAGTAATGTTTCATCACAATTAAACACTTGTTGGGGTTTCAAATTTTCAGTCTTTATGTAGTCCTGAAATTCACTCACAAGCTTTTCAGCAGCACATTTTTCTGAACTGGCTGCCTCATCATGCCTTACCACATTGTACATGCCACTATGTTTCCTAAATCTGTCAAACCAGCCTTTTCTGGCCTTTAAATCACTCAAATCAGCACTGTTTTCAGGCATTTTCTTGACAAGATCTGCATGCAACTGCCTTGCCCTTCTATCTTTCCTAGGATGACCCCTACCCCTTTCCTCCACTACAGCTTTATACACCCTTGAAGTCATCCTATTTTTCTCCATCCTCTCTAAGTGTCCTAATCACCTAAACAATCCCTCCTCAGCCTTCTGGATAATACTTTTAGTAACCTTGCACCTCCTAATCTCCAAACTATAAATTCTCTGCATAATATTCACACCACACATACGAGAGTGTATAAATCTGTAGTGGAGGGAAGGTGGGGTAGGGGTCGGCCTAGAAAAGGTTGGATGGAGGGGGTAAAGGAGGTTTTGTGTGAGAGGGGCTTGGACTTCCAGCAAGAGTGCGTAAGCATGTTAGATAGGAATGAATGGAGACAAATGGTTTTTAGGACTTGATGTGCTGTTGGAGTGTAGACAAGGTAACATTTATGAAGGGTTTCAGGGAAACCGGCAGGCAGTTTTGTAGCTTTAGTGTAATCACGCCTCTGGCAAGACAGTGATGGAGTGAATGATGATGAAAGTTTTTCTTTGTCGGGCCACCCTGCCTTGGTGGGAAACGGCCGATGTGTTAAAAAAAAAAAAAAAAATACTAGCCTGGCCCATGGCCGGGCAAGTATGTGTGGGTATATTGTGCTCAAACACAATATCTCTGCCTCCAACCTAAATGATTGACCCATTTTTCCTAGGGAATTTGATAGTTAAAATGTGTGTGATGAATACCATTTAGCCAGGCAGGGGGTCAAGTTTTGGTGCTGTAAACCATTCTGCCCGAAACCCTTAACTTTGGGCAGCCAGCAGACACTAGCCACAGATTCCTAATGCTGGTTGCACCAGGAATTAGATATATTGCACCCGCTAGCCTAATGTTTGAAACAGGAAGGAAAAAAAATGGCAATCCTTTCAAAGTACAAAAAGTTTAAAGGCTTATTTTTTCACAGGACTTTAACTTTTTTATAATACGTACTTTTTGCAGCATCATGTGCAGCAGCTTTTGGAGAAGAGGAATGGGATTGGGTCATAAATGCTGCTGGAGAGACAAAAACTGGACAGGTAAGACTTGTGTTAATCTTCTGTTTCTGTATACAGTGGTACATCGAGTTACGATATTTTTTCGTTCGAGAATGCTGTTCAAGTGCCATTACCAAACGAATTTATCCCCATAAGGAATAATGTAAAATAAACTAGTCCTTTTACACCCCCAAAAATATACTTACAAAAGCATTTAAAAAAATAAACTTACATAAAAGGGCGATTTTGGGGACCATCGTAACTCGAGGTACCACTGTACTCTCCTTTATGAAGTAGAGATGTGGCATATTTCTTTGCTACTTTCCATCTTCTTCTTTCAACAAATCGGCCGCTTCCCACCAAGGTGGGGTGGCCCAAAGAGAAAAACAAAAGCTTCTCTTTTTAACTTTAGTAATGTATACAGGAGAAGGGGTTACTAGCCCCCTGCTATGACACTCATGACACGCATGGCTTATGGAGGAAGAATTCTGTTCCACTTCCCCATGGAGATAAGAGGAAATAAGAACAAGAACTAGTAAGAAAATAGAAGAAAACCCAGAGGGGTGTGTATATACAGTGGTACCTCTACTTACGAGCAAAATTCGTTCCAGTCTGCTATTCAAGTGCCGATACCGAAGGAATTTTTTCCCATAAGAAATAATGAAAATTAGGTTAATCCATTTCAGACCCCCAATAATACACTTACAAAAGCACTTACAAAAATACACTTACATAATTGTTCGAGTTTTGAGCTGCTCGTAAGTAGAGGTACCACTGTATATGCTTGTACATGCATGTGAAGTGTGACCTAAATGTAAGCAGAAGTAGAAAGGCATACCTGAAATCTTGCATGTTTATGAGACAGAAAAAAGACACCAGCAATCCTACCATCATGTAAAACAATTACAGGCTTTCGCTTTACACTCGCTTGGCAGGACGGTAGTACTTTCCATCTACTTTGTCTAAAATCTTTTTTCACTGACTTGAAGTATGAGGTCACTCCCATAGCCTGACTGGTTAGAGATGGGGGTGCAGTTAGCAGATTGAAGATCTAGCTAGCCTTGCAATGAATTACCCTCGCAGGCTTATCTCTTCCTGTAATATAAGACTAGAAATGGGAATTTGAATACCTTTATATTTTTAACCACATTTGATTCAAATGACCCTCTGAACATCTGTCACATCCCTACCACTACTGCAAAGTGCAGGCACTCTAATTTCCACCTCAAAGTCCAGCTAAAGGGTTTCCCCTGAATCAGTTTATAAATATTAACCTTGCTCAAACTTCACCAGCACATCAAATCCCTGAACCCATTTGTCTCCATTTGCCCGGATCTATCACTCGCACATGTATTTTATGTACTGCATATACTACTGTACATCATGGTGCTGCTATGCTATAGTATGGCTATACCTCTTATTGTTTGTTGTTGTCCCTGTTTTACATTTACTATTCTTTTGACATGAAATGTTGCCCCATTTTTGTCTTGATTTACTGTTATCTTGCTGTGAGACTATAAAACTTAAGCAAGATTTATTTCTGATTTGCCTAACCTGAGAGCCATGTTGACTTTGTAAAGACTGATTAAGTTCACATTAAGTTTTTCTGTTTGCTCACTTTGAGAGTGACATTCATACAAGATCCTTCATCACTTCCTGGGAGCTCTGTGCAAATATCAGCAGCTAACTGCTTCTGTTCCATATGATCTGTTTATACAGGTAGAAGGTACAATATATTGATATAGTCTGCTTAAAAGGACACAAGTACAGTGGACCCCCGCCTAACGAGCAAAATTCATTCCAGAAGCCTGTTCAAGTGCCATTACCGAACGAATTTACTTCCTTAAGAAATAATGTCACGTAGGTTAGTCTATTTCAGACCCCCAAAAATACACTTCCACAAGCACTTACAATATTATACTTACATAATTGTACGCTTTCCAGGGTGCTCATTAGGCGGGGGTCCACTGTACATACATTTGGGACATCTTTCTTAGATAAGTTTTGATCCTGGAACCTTGGTCACTCCAAATGATACAAATGAATGAAAAAACTCAGTAAAGTAAGCCCTCTGTATAAAGGACCTCCATATAAGACTTAGGAAATACAGAACAAAATCCACTGGTTTAGTCTGGAAACAATGGTCAAAGTTCATTGGATTCATACCGTAATCGTTGGATTTTGTTACTATCACTGCAAAACGGTCTTCTCTGTCCACCATGAATGTCATTACCAGCTCCCCCATCCCTCTCCTAATTAGTTGGTTCCTCATCTAGGTGATTATTGATGTCATCTGATAAGTCTTCAAATCTTTCATCTGGCACTCCTTGCCAGATTAACAATTTTTTGAACCTGACTTTCTGTTGATGGAAAACCTGTAAAATCATTTGCTATATTAGACCATATTTTTCTCCAACCAGCATTTGATGATTTTGGTACATGATCCCATGTTTTTTCACATAGGGGAGTGCATCTGCAGTGTTAAATTTGCACCAAAACTCTGGCACTCTACTGTCTCTTTAATTACTGCCACCATTTTCTGCACCACACTGCATGTAGTGGCACATAAATGTTTTGATAACTCCTTGATCCAGTGGTTGTATCAAGGATGTTATATTTGGTGGTAAGAAGACAGTCTTAGCACCCAGATTTACACCTTGCTTTGTTTATCTCCTCTCACCCTCCCTTTCCCCTGCAGCACTTAGACAATGAAGTTGCTCAATGCATAGGGTAAGGGCATTGTCTTCTGCTTTCCTGCCAGTGCTACATAACAGAAGTGCATGCCATTAATGGATATGAATTTGCTCTGAAAAGGGCATGTTTCTATTGGAAAGGAAAAACTAAATTTAAATTGCAAAATATTGAACACTGTGCAAATTGTGGTTTGCTACTGTATATAGTGGGCCATACAAGTCAAAGGAGAGGTAGTCAAATTGTTGTCATGTGGCAGCTGGGAAGCAGCGTGAGATAGTATTTCATGTGCAAGAGCAATTGAGTTGATATATTTGCCAGCCCTTTGTTCTATGGTGTTGGAAATAACAATTAAGGATCCTTCAATACAATGGTGCCTGTCACTGTTGGATTCTTTGTAGATCATTTCTGCATTGTCCCAGTGCATGAGATAGCCCTCTTTAGACTTGTGTATGGCAGTTGTTCTTGGTGTTATCCTAGGTACATACGTGTTTATGAACTTAGACCATTGTGGAGAGATTCCTCTCAATTTCTACATATATTTTGTTACCTTCCCCTCATGAGATGTTGTACACTGCTTTGCTATTGGATGTTATAGAAATCTTTCTTGCTGGCAAGGTCTGTTGAAAGATGTGGCCATGGCAGTTACTTGGATATTGCATTTAGATTGTCCTCTGGTGATAGTGTTGGCCACTTCTCCTCCTGGTAGAATAAGAACATAAGAAAGGAACACTGCAGCAGTCCTGCTGGCCCATGCTAGGCAAGTCAGTCACACCCACCACCCCCATTCATGTATGTACTTGTCTAACCTATTTTTAAAGTATTTTTGTAATTTTCTTGGTAGTAGTATTGTTGGTAGAATAGATTATAGTCCCAGCTGTGTTTATAATTTTGTATACAATAGGGAGGAAAGTGTAAATATGTAAAGACATTGGTAATGTGCTGGTATTCTAACAATTTGGGACTGAAAATACTATAATCTTATGAAAAGCCCAATTATCGCACCCCTTTTGGTGTGATTTTCATGGTGCGAGTAGAAATGAGTAGGGTCATCATTATCTATTGGCTTTCTTGTATGGGTGACCTGCATAGGGCATAGAGAAATGGTAGCAGACCTTAGTTTTCCAGTTCACTAGCCTTCCATGAAAATGTTGGCCAGAATTGTTCTTAGCGGACTTCATACATAAGCCTAATCACCCTTTTCTCATTTTCTTGTATCATTGGGAATGACCAAGGTCCCAGGATCAAAATTTATCCAGTAAAGATGTTATAAATGGTTTAAAACCGACAAGTTGAAGTTTGAGACACTTATGCAACATGTGGGAATCTTTATTGAAGAAATGTTTCGCCACACAGTGGCTTCATCAGTCCATACAAAGGAGAATGGTGAAGAACAGGAGTTTGATGTAATCAGTCCATCAGTCCTGAAAAGAATACAGCACATGTGCGAAAAAATGGCTTATGTACTGTAGACAGGTGAGGTGAAGCAGTCGTAGGAGGTATCACACTTGACATATCCAAATGTGGAAGTAGGTCTTCGTCCAAAGGTTGGACAAGTGTTGAAGAATTCGCCACTGTGTGGCAAAACTTTTCTTCAATAAAGATTCCCATATGTTGCATATTAACTGATTACTAATGGTTGTGGTAATTCCTTATTGGTGGTTCTTCTAGGTTGTATATATTTGTATTGTACTGGTTCATGGTAACTTGCATTGTTTGTTGGCTATTGGAGATTTTCTCTAGATCTTGAGGCTGCTGATGTTTTGTAGGTAGTCAGGAAAACTGGGAACATCTGGTACTGGTTTCATGTGGTGAGCTGCTCATTGGAACTTTTGGTCACTTGATAGGCTTTCTGCTGGCGTACTGGTCCACTCGATAAAATACGCAGGATCACATAATTAGACATGGGATCTTTATTCTTAAATTTTCATGTGTGGTTTTTTTCTACACTATGTGAATTACATGTTTGTGTTTTGCTGATTGTGACTGTATTTAGGATTTATCCTACTTCAGCTTAGTGACATATTATATAATAAATGATATACTGCCATAAGGAAATCTTTTACATTATCATCCCCCATCCCCTCTCTTTAGCATGATGTACTGCAAATTTTAATATTTCCACAGGTGGAGGCAGTTTATCGTGAAGGAATAGTTCGTCTGTCAACCAACTGTGCAAACGAGGCAGCAAAAAGGAAAGTGAAAGTATATCTGGAAGTCTCGGCTGGAAACATGTTCTCTGATGAAAAGGTAATGAGCATGCATGTGGAGACTAAAATTTCAAACAAGTTGAAGCAATGATAATTGAATGGATGTGTATACAAGTAAACTCAGTGTTATATGCCCTCTAATCAGGGGTGAAAGAGAGTGCCTAGGAAAAGTTGCAAATAAGAAACTTAGCCTAGAGTTGGTAGTTAATGTGAACTATCAGTATTCTTTCATTATACATATAAAATATAAATCTATAACACTTAGTCTGACTTGACCTATCTAGCATTGTTCCTGATGCTTACTTCACTAAAGATAATGTAGTGCTGTGGTAATATATTTAAGTATATAAGACAGATTTGAAAGATGTTCACAAATACATAAATGAAGTTTAGTCATGTAGAGATTGAAGCTTTCATCTCTACACAAGTCTGGAGCACATACAGTGCTTCCCGACTCACTGCATGTGCTATGCTCATTGTGTTTTGTTTCAGACCTTCACGTCTTTAACCACCTATTTTTGCATTGTCTATGCCAGGTGTGTATTGTTTTTGTTCTCATGTCTCAATGTGAATTTCTCTAAGAGTTTTGAGAAGAAGTTCATGGAGTTTTTACTCTGGTCTTTCTATGATATATATTAACTGTTATTTGCATGAACCTCTATATGAGAGCAGCAGCAGCTGCTACTGTTCTACAGTTGATTCTCTTGATGGGTTGCTGGTCTGAGTCGGACAGAACCATCTTAATTAGTTTCTCCTCCTAAGTGCGCGTTATTTGTATATTGTTCCAGTCACAGTATTGTGATGTTTTATTCTTTATTCATGAGAGGTGCCTTGCTACTAGCAAAAAGCTCTTGATCTAAGGAATTGGATCCACTTCTTCCCCCCCTCTTTTTTTTTTTTTGGGGGGGGGGGTTGGATCAAAGGTAGTTGCCTCACATTCCCCAAGTGTTTGGACTGCTATGGGTTTAATGCTTCCTGTACATAATTATTCAGGTATGTAATTATATTTTAAGTCATGAGAAGATCACATCATAGTAGTATTGAGACTGCAACAATAGAGAATTTAAAACTAGTCTTCCATTATATAGGTGGTGAAATGCTATCAGAAGCTTCTCACAACATTCATTATACCAAAGTTTGAAAATGTAGTGGTATTGTGGTTTTGCACATGACAAAAGCTGTGCTAGATAAAATACAGAAACTATTAAGAAGGTTCCTAGAGGTATGAAATAATAGTTATGAAGAAACAATTTAATAAAGGTACTCATATTGTTTGATGGGAATATAGGAGACAATCAAACACAGTACAATTAATAAAGGGATATGAACAAATATAGAATACAGTGGACCCATGGAGTTCGTAGTTAATCCGTTCCAGAGGGCTTTACCGACAACGAATATTACTAACTCCGAATCTATTTTCCCCATAAGAAATAATGGAAATTCAATTAATTTGTTCCAGACACCCAAAAGTATTAAAATAAATTTTTTTTGTACATTAAATATACATTAAATTACACAGAAAACAATGAGACGAAGAATAAAAGTATAATAATATGTCACTTACCTTTATTGAAGAGTTGTTGATATGTGGAAGACGGGAGGAGGGGAGAGGATGGAAGTATTTCCTAGTGTTTGGAAGGGAAATCCCCTTCCATAAAGACCTCAGGTACCAAGTCCTTTGCCGGGGTTACTTCCCTTCTTTGTTTTTTAATGCCACTAGACCCAGCTCGAGTCACTGGACCCCTGTCTCACAAAATATCTGTCCAGGGAGCTCTGTGTCTGGCGTTTCTTTAAAACTTCCCTGAAATGGGACACCACATTGTCATTGTTCATGTTGCCAGCACGGCCTGCAACAGCTTTGTTAGGGTGAAAATGATCCATAAATCTTTGTACATCAGTCCACTTGGCACAAATCTCCTTAATCTTTGAAGAAGGCGACGTCTTCCATCTCTCTACCTCCTCTAAGCTCTTGCAGATCTGCAGTGGTTAGCTCTTCATTGTGGTCCTCCACCAACTCTTCCACATCCTCGCTAGTAACCTCCAACCCCATGGACTTCCCCAGTGCCACAATTTTTTCCACAACATGCTCAGGGTCCTGAGGCTCAGCCCCAAAACCTTCAAAATCCTTCTCTGGGACACAGTCTGGCCACAATTTTTTCCAAGCAGAGTTCAAAGTCCTGGAGCTCACTTCCTCCCAAGCCTTCCCTATATGGTTTATGCAATTGAGGATAGTGAAGTGATCTTTCCAAAACTCGTTTAGGGTTAATTGAGTGTCCGAGGTTATGTCAAAGCATCTTTGAAACATTGCTTTGGTGTACAGTTTTTTGAAGTTTGAAATGACCTGCTGGTCCATGGGATAGAGGAGAGGAGTGGTATTAGGGTCAAGAACTTCACTGTGATGAAATTAAATTCCTCCACAATTTGCTCTTCCAAGTCTCGAGGATGAGAAGGAGCATTGTCCATTACCAGGAGGCACTTGAGGTCCAATTTATTTTCCAGGAGGTATTTCTTCACACTGGGGCCAAACACTTCATTGAACCAATCAAGGAAAATTTCCCTCGTCACCCATGCCTTAGTGTTAGCCTTCCACATAACACACAAATTTGCCTTGGCAACACTGTATTTCTTGAGCACTCTGGAATTTTCAGTAATACACGAGTAAAGGCTTCACTTTGAAATCCCCACTAGCATTACTACACAACATAAGAGTTAGCCTGTCTTTCATAGGCTTGTGTCCTGGCAGTGCCTTTTCCTCCTGTGTAATGTAGGTCCTGTTTGGCATTTTCTTCCAAAACAGGCCTGTTTCGTCACAGTTGAACACTTGTTGGGGGACGAAGCCTTCAGCCTCTTTGAATTCCTCCACGTATTTTTCAGCCGCACATTTGTCAGAACTCGCAGCCTCAGCATGCCTTATCACACTGTGTATGCCACCACACTTCATAAATCTGTCAAACCAGCCTTTGCTGGCTTTAAATTCGCTCACTTCAGCACTTGTTGCAGGCATTTTCTTGATGAGATCATCATGCAACTGCCTTGCTTTTTCAGATATTATCGCCTGCGTAACACTATCTCCTGCTAATTCTTTCTCATTGATCCACACCAACAACAAAGTCTCCACATCTTCCAGTATTTGCGATCTCTGTTTTGTGACAATACTTGCACCTTTCGCAACAACAGCTTCCTTGATTTCATTTCCCTTGGCCATGATGGAAGTGATGGTTGTATAGGCTTTGCCATACAGCCTGGCCAGCTCAGCAACACGTACTCCACTTTCATATTTTGCAATTACAGTGGACCCCCGGATTACGTACTGCTCCAAACCTGAACAATTATGTAAGTGTATTTTTGTAAGTGCTTTTGTAAGTGTATTTTTGGGGGTCTAAAAGGACTAATCTAATTTACATTACAGTGGTCCCCCGAGTTTCGTACACCCCAGAAATCGTACAATTATGCAAGTATAATATTGTAAGTGCTTGTGGAAGTGTATTTTTGGGGGTCTGAAATAGACTAACCTACGTAACATTTTTCCTTAAGGGAGTAAATTCATTCGGTAATGGCGCTTGAGCAGGCTTCTGGAATGAAATAATGACGTTATCCGGGGGTCCACTATATTCATAGCTCCTAGTGTCAGGGCTGACACTAGGAGCTTTCTATGGACCCATGGTGGCTTATTTAGCAGTTGCAAGCACTAAAAACAATGGAATAATGACAAAATGTATGGTATGAATACGTGGGTGACCGTCACTCGCTGGTAAACAATGGCACACTGACTCTGAACGGAGTGTTGGGTCATGCGGGCCACGCGTACACGTCCGGAACTAATTACTATCTCCGAGGAGATCTATGATCACCGAACCAATATTTTTACGAAAAAATGTTACTAACTCCTAATTTTACGAACTCTGGGGTCCACTGTATATGTTTCTTGAAATCTCTGCAGTTTCCTGTGAATTCAGAATTGGCAAATTCTGTACCACTTAAATTCCGTTTGTATAATAAATTTGATTTTATATTTGGGCTTGTTTGAGACCATACTTTTTAACACATCTTTGTATTATGAATGTCAACATTGAGATTCATAGTAGAAAGATTTGTGCATGTCAAGTTCAGTGAGCACATTGAACTTGCCATGCAAGTTTTTCAATTTAGAGATAATGTACTAAACCAAATAGACACTGTGAATAATTAAAGCTATTTACTGGAGATCACTTAGGAAAACGGGATTCTTTCCCCAATACTGGGTCATCTTAACATGGTGGTTGGGTTTGTGGTTTGTATCTACAGGTAGTGGGCCCTTTTCACTGGGAAGGGCACCACTATTCCAATAGGGTGCTTGTCTAAGAACCCAGCATATCTTTTGGCATAATTGGTGGGGATAGTTTCCTTTTTTTTTTTTTTCTCCATGGGGAAGTGGAACAGAATTCTTCCTCCATAAGCCATGCGTGTCATAAGAGGCGACTAAAATGCTGGGAGCATGGGGCTAGTAACCCCTTCTCATGTATACATTACTAAAGTTAAAAAGAGAAACTTGTTTTTCTTTTTGGGCCACCCTGCCTCGGTGGGATACGGCCGGTTTGTTGAAAAAGAAGTTTTCTTTTTTTTCTAAATTTGCTCACTTTTCTGGCTGATGACATTGTTTCATGGACATGGATTATGGAATGTAAAAAAACAGATTATGACGACATTTATGTTTACTAGAGTTGTGATTGTGACTTGTGTAATTTGAAAGTGAATTGGTCAAGACAGTAGCAAGTTAGTATTGATAGTGTAAATTTGTTACATAATGTTACAGATGGAATGTTTAAAGTGCTGAATAACCAAAACGTTGTAGTGTAGTGTTTTGTAAATACGATAGAACAACTTTAGGAAAAGGGTTTCGTAATCAAAGTGGTCGAATTTTGGGTTTAACTGTACTGTCTTAAATCGGCATTTTTCTAAATTGATCTATGAATTTCCTCTTCCTTCCTAGGTCACATTTAGCAACATATATTACAATATCTCCTAAGAATATTCTCTTTCAAAGTGGGTTTAGATAATGTATGTTGGGAA
This sequence comes from Cherax destructor, assembly GCA_009830355.1. Lineage (NCBI taxonomy): Eukaryota > Metazoa > Arthropoda > Malacostraca > Decapoda > Parastacidae > Cherax > Cherax destructor. Next base: position 190,831 of record WNWK01002600.1, on the reverse strand, counting down.
TTATTCTAGTAAATAATAGGTCTGTTATTGATGTGTTGACTTCTCTTGCTCAAGTCACTTTTCTAATGTGCTGATACATTTACTGCTCGTCACATTGAGAAATGTGGCTGAACATGTATTTACTGTTCCAACCTCATTAGTAAACCAGTCTATTTAGAGTTGAAATCCCACAATAATATAATTTTAGCTTTTCCCTGCCTCCTCTGCCCATAGACTTCAAGATGCTGCTGCAGTGTAACTGTACTAAAGACATTAACCAGCAATGAGAGAAAAAAAAAAGATTGACATTGGCATTATTAATGCTTACTTTGAAAAATAATGGATGCAATAGCTTCACTCTGCACCCTGTACATATCCTGCTAGCTAGGATTACAAAATTTGCACCCTAGAAAAACATCATACTAGGAGATTATTACATATTTAATGAAAACTCACTCATTTAGCAAAATCTCTCATTGATTTTTCTATACATACATCCATCCATCCAGACAGAGAGGGGCCAGACAGACAGAGAGGGGCCAGACAGACAGAGAGGGGCCAGACAGACAGAGAGGGGCCAGACAGACAGAGAGGGGCCAGACAGACAGAGAGGGCCAGACAGACAGAGAGGGGCACAGAGCAGACAGAGAGGGGCCAGACAGACAGAGAGGGGCCAGACAGACAGAGAGGGGCCAGACAGACAGAGAGGGGCCAGACAGACAGAGAGGGGCCAGACAGACAGAGAGGGGCCAGACAGACAGAGAGGGGCCAGACAGACAGAGAGGGGCCAGACAGACAGAGAGGGGCCAGACAGACAGACAGACAGACAGAGAGTAGTGCATGTAGTTTGGCTTCATTGTTATCGTGTATGTCCTGCTTATGTAGGACAGGTAGCTTAGGGACCCAAGCTTGTTTGGCACGTTTGTTTTGACTTTTTTACATTTTACTTTTGATTTTACTTCAACTACGTATTATGAGTTTTCGTCTGCAATATTCATGAAGCTATTCTTTAAAACTTAAGTATTAGCTTAATTCTTTTAAATATAAGAAAATAAAAACAGGAAGATAAACATTATCTTCTACTGTAATAACGTTCTTAAAAATTCTAGAGAGCAGCAAAGTTGGGACTTTTGTTTGTGCGGTACTTCATAAACATTCCCCTTTACTGTGTTTGTTTTGTAGGTGCTGCACAAAGAGAGTGGTGATTGTATCCCTTGGACAGTGACAGCAAAGTGTAAGCTTCAGGTAGAAAAGGAAATGAAGAGTATTCCAGGCCTGAATTGGATTATTGTGCGACCTGCTATAGTGTATGGAGTGTCTGACAAGATGGGCCTTAGTAAGTGAAGAAATTTTGTATTCAAATTATGGACCAAGACACATTGTAGCTTGAGTAAATGAAGTAGGGGTATTAATTTTAATATTGCAGATAAAATAAAGGAATACTTTCAGAATTTGTAGAAATATCCAATTCTTTATCTGTCTCAAGTTTGAATAAGTGAGTTGGCTGACAGTTGTTAGTAATGTTAAAGCATGGAAATATGTATGGTGATCAGAGGAAATGTATGGTTAAGAATGTTATGCAGCTCTGTTGTGTTTCACAGTTGATTTAGAAGAGATAGAGGAAGTTCTTCATTAACCTTTTCACTGTCGAGACCCCCTGCTTGCAAACTTAATCTCAGTGTTTAAGAATTAAAAAAAAAAAAATAATTCTTATGAAATGATAGAGAATCTTTCCCCGATGGTAATGAAACCAAGAGTACGAAATTTGATGTAAAATTTTTCGGAGTTATGCTCTTGTGAAGTTAGTGGTCTCTGATATTTATGCATTAGTGATTTTGCCCACTTTGAGCCCTATTCTGGGCCAATTTCATTGTTCCAGTCGACTATATTCATAGCTATTTCGCTAGCACTCTTTTCGTTCTATCAATTGAGTACAAGAAACTGCCCATTTACCTATTTCAATTACCCAATAAAGTGATCAGAAATTGGTAATTTGGCCAATTTCATACAAAATTCAAGAAAGGCCAATTTCAAAATATGATCTAAAATAAACAATGCAAACATTCCTAGCACTAAAATAACATTTTTCTCTGTTCATTAGTCACATCTTCAGGCCCCTTTTATATTATGCTTGCTTTCCAATTTGAATTTTTATTCACACAAAAAATAGATTTACGTACTGTTATGCAGACTATTGTATTATTGTAAAAATGGTATAAATAATATCAGCACATTTGTGAAAGCATATTAGACCCACCAGTTGACGTGTATTGGACACATGACGTAATTTGTTTACTTTTGAACATCATCAAAAATCGAGCATTTCCGCTATTTTGAGCTCACTTTCAAGCTACTTTTAATCTGTAAACCATTCAGAATCATCTGTTTCTGTAATATATCTCCCATTCTATCAAATGAGACAAGAAAACGAGAATACAGCCATAAATACCATACAAAAATACATCGCAAAGTCGCTGTTTTAAACCAAAAACTCGGTTGCAGTTTTTTTCCTCATGCACTGCGTGCTATAGGATTTTTTTTATACTGCTCACACTGACCGCTCAGACCCTTTCTCTAATATGTAGGCCTACCAGCTATCTCCCGCAAGATTGGAAACCGCTAGAATTTTGGCGTAGTATTACGGGACTGACACAGGCTTCAAAGATGTAATATTATGGGACCGACAGTGAAAGGGGTTAATTAATTGGAAAGAGAAAAAATAAATGCCATGGATGCAAATTAGAGCAGTGATAAAGTGGGTAAAAGGAGAAAAAATTTGTTTTAATACACAAGTTGATTGTCACGAAGGCAGTGACCGCCCCCCAAACAAGTTAATTCACTCACCATATAAAGTACAGTGGACCCCTGGATTTCGTACTGCTCTCAACTCGAACAATTATGTAAGTGTATTTTTGTAAGTGTATTTTTGGGGGTCTGAAACGGACTAATCTAATTTACATTCGTCCTTATGGGAACAAATTTGTTCGGTAACGGCACTCGAACAGCCTTCTGGAAAGAATTATTGACGAAATCCGGGGGTCCACTGTATTAGGAAAATCAGTGAATAAGAGCTGGGAATGAAACTGAATTGAGAATCTAGAAAAATATAAAGCTATTTTGGAAACAAATAAAAAAGTAGTGGTAATGAGTGGCAGTAACTAGTGAGAGAAAAGTTGTGGGAATAGTAGTGAGTGTTTATTCATCAGGAAATGAAACTAATGTAGAGAAGGGAGTGAAGGATTTTGTGATTAAAGTAGATATTTAGAGTTTTAAACCAAGTGAGAGATTAATTGCTGTGGGAGATCTAAATACTAGAGAGAAACTTAAGTGTCAGGGGAATGCCTTCCACCTCAACAAAATATAATGGAAAAATTAATAAAAAAAATTAAAGACTCTTGGGTAGGAAATAAACAAAGAATTTTCAGAGTTTTTACTAAAATATAAAAAAATAGAAGTAGGCTGTTGTGGTTCTGGCAGGATGGAGAGTAGGAGAATATAAGGCCCAGGATGAGTCTCGGGTGTAGACGAGATGTTGGAAGGTTATCCTGGGCAGATGTTAAGAATTCTCGTATGCCACTTGGTCGCGGTACATAAGACGTGGAAGAGTAGACAAAAGTAGCTAAGTCAGAGAGACTTACATCTAGCTCCTTCAAATCTCAGCGTCTGTTCGGGCTGACCAGGCCAGCAGCAGAGCTGATAGAGAAAAAAATAATGGTTACCACAAGTAAGCAAACATAACACTTAACCCTTTGACTGTTTCGGTCGTATATATACGTCTTACAAGCCAATGTTTGGATGTATTTATACGCCTAAATTCTAGCGGCTTCAAATGAAGCGGGAAAAAGCTGATAGGCCTACGTGTGAGAGAATGGGTCTGCGTGGTGGGTGTGCGCAGTATGAAAAAAATCGGGGACTCAATGGTGCATTGTGGGAGCGCCATGTTTGTAGTCCTTGTTCACGATGCCAGGCGGTAAGAAGTACCTCACTCCCCGGCGAATTGGAGGCCTTCTCTTCCCAAGTGATAGTTCTAACAGCGATGGAAGTGCCAGTGAAAGTGAATTCCATGGTTTTCAAAAGGGTGTGACCGAAAGCAGTGCCCAGGATAACAAAATTAGTGATGAAAACCCAGATGACCCACAACCGTCCACATCTGGTGCTGGGCCGTCTCATTCACGTTCACCTGTACCAGAACGAAAGAGGAAACTATTTCAACGTGTAGAAGACTCTGATGTGAGCAATGTAAGTGATGATGACAGTGATTTCAAAGCTATTGAAAGCAGTTCTAGTGGCGACAGTGAGGGAGATTATTCTCCAGTAAAGCGGCAGTATGTACGACGCAACATGCATTCTTGTAGTGTGCCATATGCTATTCCAAGGAAAAGGAGTAAATCTCGTAGTACATCTCTTGACCCTACACCACGAATTGATTGTGAAGATGACGATATTGTTACAATGGGTATGCGTAATGTGCGTGGGGTAGCAGGTACTGGTGGTGGTGTTGGCGGTGGCATGAGTCATGTGCCACCACGAGTGTGCCACGCTGGTACCCACGCTGCTAACTCAACACAACCACCATCAACCACCCCCACACTTCCACAACCTGCACAACCA